>JAANDH010000135.1:2948-199128 GCA_011799765.1 Nymphaea thermarum | reverse complement strand
TAGAAAAGGCGCAGCATTATAATGGGATATAACTCATTTATCTACATTTCGATTGGCAGAGCTTCAAGACTTCAAGGTGAAGAAATTTGAGAATTCAATGGCGAGTGTTCCTCTGTTTGCAAAATCTTATGGGCTCTGTCATTCCTCAGATTGCTTGTTTAAAAGAAAGGAAAAAAAAATCCACTGGTAATTAATTTAAATATATTCAATGTCATGAATGAAGGTGCCATAATTTCAAAGCCACAAATACTTAATTGAGAAAATAGCGTGTCAAAAATGCTAAGAAATCAACGTTTTTTTTTGTCTTTATAAATTCATCCCTAATTTGTAACTTTTCATGTATTGTAAGTTCATTTAGCGTGATTTTTCCCCATATTTTCTAATAACATGAGAGAATTGCATCTAATTCTCTTTGCGGAGACTCCCTTTGGATATGATCTTTGTGACGCGAGCGCAGACATTTGAAAAGAAACAAAAAAGTTGCATGGTTCGTCACAGTTTTGCTTCATCAGTCGTGCTTTAATTCATTTTTAACTTCGCTTAAATGTCTCACTGGGTTCTTGGTGTACATTTTCTCGCTAGAGGCTGCTAAGTGCATTATTGAGGCAATAATTGAAAGGACTTCCATTATTTGGGGTTTTATATATGCATTGAGATGAAGAAGATTTTTTGTGGAAATTTAATCTTCACATGCTAGAACGTGTTAATCAGAAGAATCTCATTACGCGATCTTATGAAAATCCTTGGCAAAGGAAGGCATCACTTTCTTTTGTAGGAAAAAGTTTGGCAAATCTTCATGCGATTAACTTGCATATCTTTTTAACCCAACTCAAGGCCTTATTGGCTGGTGCAAAAACCACGTTAGACTAGAGAAAACCATGTATAATTTCCTTGAAGCTCGTTTTATGGTTAAACCCAGGTTCTTACCATCGTTTTAGTGCCATTTAATCAAATTCATTAGTGATATTTCAATGGGCAGGTTTGCTTGTGTTTAATTATCAAACCAAACATAAACCTAATTGCTTAAGTTTCGCCATGAAATAGTATTTATTGAAATATCAGAATCCAGCTTTTTGTATGCAATTTTGCACCTGAAAGCAAGTCTGAGTCTGAATGAAATGTGAACCGGGCTAAAATCCAAAAACTTAATCATTGATGACAACTAGATCTAGGTTAATTTTGTATGGTTATAAAATGGGTAGGATGTTTTTCCTGTTCCCGGGGTTTAGAACTGCCAATAAAATCATTAGGCTAAAATCCAAAAACTTAAATCTATCCTGTTTCCCGGGTCTAGAGCTGCCAATAAAATCATTCAAACCTGGCTAAAATCCAAAAACTTAATCATTTCCAACAACTGGATCTACATTAATTTTGTATGATTGTAAATGGGTTGGAAGTTCCCCGCCCCCGGGGTCCAGGGTTGCTAAGTATGAATTCTACATCGGCAGGATCAAGCCCACACTCTTCTTCTAGTTCTCTTCCTACCCATTTTAATAGTTTCACTTGTTCAATTATTTTTTGCTTCCTAAATCTTCGAGGGTGATATTTTTCTTTCCGCTTCTGTAATCACTTCAGAAAATGTCACAAAACTTTCTTCTCCGGCCAAAATCATGGTTAATTTCCAATCCCTGCATCACAAAGCGCACATAATGAAGCTGACTAGTCAACAAGCAGCAACTAGAGAAATTCCACCAATAATCCAGAACCATCAAATCTCGTTGGCTGCTGGCCTATGTATTTTATTGGCAGAAATTGAAAGATGTGCACTCCACTAGTGAAATCAAAAGAAAATAAAACTAAAATAATTGAGAGCAGATAAAAACAATGTTGACGTCCTCCATTTATCTTCAGACACCTTGGACAATGCCCCAATAGTTCGTCAGAGATTGCTTGGAAATTGCCACAAGTTTGGTACATGCTTAAAGGGATCGTGCTTGTCTGCACTTGTCGAATACGTGATAATCGGACAAGAAGCCGAATCACAGTAGGAGATCATTCGGATCTTGGCCTTTGCTTGTCTTTGCTGATGATGACACCCACATGCCATTGTTCTCGCCTCAAGGTTATCAAGATAAGAAGTAGACCAGGTCGTGCTGCTTTTCTAGATCTAAGAACGATCGTCTCTCGAAAATGGAGGTCCAGAAGATGGAGACATCCTGGCCCTACAGAAGGGGATGCCATGGACTCTTGTGTGAAGAGCTGAGGCGCACCAATAGTGTCAGCTATCAGCATGCATCATATAGATATGGAGAGATTGAATAATGTGCCCCTTGAACTTTTTGTCCTCCCCATACTTCATATTCAATATAATTATGCGCTATCCAATGCATTTAAATATATGCGATATGGGCGATTCAAATATGCCCAGATGGCTAACAATTAAAAATTCATTGCTGTAAACCACCCACCAATGTTCTCATATTTCTTAGTAAGTTTTTGTTAACATTTTTAATTTTTAGTCATCCTACAATTTCATGTACTCGGTTTATGTGATTACAAGGAACAGTTTTGGAAAGAAACTATGAAAAAGGGAAGAGATGACAGATGGCATCAAATTAAGACCGTACTGCTCACAATAAACTTGATAGGCAAAAAAAAAATCGAAGAGCTTGCTTCCCAAACTGTGATTGCGAACATAATCGTTAGCAAGAAATCGTTCATACAATTAGATTAATTCCAACGACTGCAAGCCTGTTGTGATGCTTCCCAAACTTTCCTCTCCACTTCTTTGATCTTTCCCTACCATAGAGATTGTCCCCTTAAGAAGGTCTAATACCTATTTCCGCAGAATGAAGAAGAAGAAACCTCTCAAAGAAGAACAGGAAGATCTGCTACCTCGAGTTCACCGGTGAGGCCCGGGGCCAAAGAAGAATAAAGGAATGGAATTGACTTCGTCCCTTGCAATGGTAGAATGTGACCATGTAAAAAACTCAGGAATTCTTCAACTTAATAAGCATTTCTTCTGTCTGTACATCTTAGGCCTGCACGTAGCCTGATTCCTCCCCAAGCTTGACAATGAAAGCATTAACGCTCTGATCGTGTTTCTCCCATCAGCATCACCAATTGAATAATAACATCCCCATCCTTGAACGAAGGCAAATTACCAGACCATGTTAGTTGTCATCCAGACCATTACTTCCTCCCTGCACTACTTAGTCTAATTACAAACTATACGATTTATATCCTTCCATTTTGACAAATATCTCTCGGTCCTTATTTCACCATCATCTAAACTTTCATATGTGTCGTAGTACCATGAGAAATGCTAACCCCCCGCATCACCTAATCGATCTTGCCTTGAAACTACGACCCCACCTCCAAACCAAAACTTTTCTCTGAGAATCATTTCACCTACCCAGATGCTGAACTTGTCAACCACAAAAGGCCAGTATGCTTTTGCAAATATGTGATTCATAAAAATGTGTTCTCCTGATTCCAACTCCCACTACGCTGGTTTACCAGCGGTACACCCAAGAAATTGAAGTTTATCAAGAGTTAAGAGTCTCTCTTCCACATTTGCACAGATTCCATTTAGCTATTGACACCAACACCGTTTTGCAGCCTGTCTTCCCCCCATTAGTCACTACGTATCTTAATGTGATCATTCTTTCATCTGTGGCAGATATTTTTCAACATATTCGCATCCTGAACCCCTGGTCACCCAGTATAATTTGTCTTCTGATGAATTCAACTGTCCACTCTCTTACATGCCCATACCATGGAGAATCCTCTCTTGACAATACTTCACTGTCATCCCTACTGTAAATCGCCCTCGCCGAAGTCCAATACGAGAATCTACGCAAGTACTTCCTCCCACCACTAGGTTGTAACAAGTAGGACAAGATTCCCAAACTCCAATTTTCATGGAGTAATTAGACTGTGGAGTTGTTTCCTGGTCTCCACCAAAAGAGGTGACTCACTTTCTCCCAACCCCATACAATGCTTGTTCAACTCCAAGTCATCGATGACCTCTCCGATCTTGCATGTCCATAAACCTGCTTTTTGTACAATATTTGAATCTTACAAAAATAGACCACAAAGGTTTCGAATCATAAACCCTTATGGCAAGGGATATATATCTTGCAGGGTCTATTTCACAGCCATAAGTATCTCCTTCCAATTGGCGTTCCTTAAACGACCTACTCAACTACTGCCAACCGATAGGATGATACTTACTTCCAATTTCAGAGTCTCTCCACAAAACGCCGTTGCACTCCCTCTTAGTAAAGGTTAACACCACTTTAGGCCACTTGAAAGATGACATCCTATAGCTTACAGTTTAAATTATTACATAATAATAATAAAAAAAAAACTACCAGAATAAGATGGAAGTCTACTTTGCTTGCTGTAAGTTTTCTCGAGATCTCATCTTTTTGGGGAAAACAGTTGTCAAACACAAATTTACCTTCAAATAGTGGCAGTCCAAGATATGTTATTGAAAATGAAGTTCTACACCACCAAATGCATTCTTTATCTCTTCACATCTGCTGCCATTGCGATGAAATAGAACAAAACAACATTTTTAAACATTGATATCCAAACCTGCTTGCTCTTCAAATTGTTGAGGCGCCAATTTCACCTTTCTAAAGAAGTCTGGTCAGCATCACTACAGATTATGGTACCATCAACAGAAAAAAAAGACCCTACTCAAATTTCCACAATTCTTGGTAACAGTGACAAGGGATCTTATCCTTGAATCCTTCTTTGACTTGATGGCGCCCGCAAAAATTGAAAAAGGTGAAACAAGTCATCGTTTTACTTACCTATTCAAAAGGCATTCCTGCAAGAAACTCTAATGAACTCTCTCAATAAGCCTTTGACATGTCTAATTTCATTAGAATTCTCAAATGTAATTCCTTATAGTTTCCCATACTATTCATGGCCTCATGTACCAACAATATTTGATCTTGGATGAGCCTATTCGGAATGGAGGCTCGCTGCTCCTTTCCATTAATGATCCTTGCCAAAATCTCCTTCATCCTTCACACCATAGTTAATCTTCCAATAAATTTTATATATAGATGCAATTTCGCAAGGCAATTGGTCTAACATCTTTAACGTTCAAGGCCCTTTCATAATTGGGAATATGGAGTTCTATTCACCTTCCTTACCAACTTCCCACTTCAAAAAAGTTCTATCACCGCTGCCAATACATGATTCCCCGCCATATTATTCCAATATCTCTTAAAAAACTTAGCCCTGCTGCTTTGCCATTTGCCATACTAAAGACAGTTTTGCATACTTCATTCTTTGTACCAGGCATCCTTACTTCATTTTTATCAGCTAATTAAAAGCCGGCCCCAATTCAAGGAGAGAGAGAAAAAAAAGTGAGTATATAAATGCCGTGTGACTTCCTATCAAACAATTAAACTTTTTCTTCGGCAATTAAATTTCAGACCTAGTGCCATTGTCTTTTAATTGTCTTGTGGAACAGGAAAAAAAGAAGGAAAGGAAGAAAAAAAAGGCCACTTGCAAGTTACGTGAAAAGAAATACCTAGTTCTAGAAAGAAACTTTTCATAAATAAGACGAAACGGGTTCTCTCCCATAATCGTCCCAAAAACATCTAAAGCGTGCACGTCTTGCGTTGGCCCCCATGTGGAAATTAATGTTTGCAAGAAATTAAGAGGATATACTTATTGATCACCATGTAGAAATATATTAATTCTATATATACATAATTGGTCCGTTATATCGTGTGCAAACCAAACATCTGGATCAGCTTTTCCTTCTCCACACATGGAAAAAACAATATTATTAGAGGTTCAACATTGGGAGAGGTCCCTCAGCAGGGCTGCACTGGAATTAGAGGTCCTACATTAATCACCATATTGTTTGTCATCTAAATGCTGAAAATTGCATTAGCCTACGTAGAATAGAGATTAGGTCACCACCTATCTTGCCTCACTAAGTTGAGACTGAGTTGCGTGTACTCTATTTATGCACAAATGTACACTGAAATGAAAAGAAGGGCGGTTGCTGTATTTTCGAAAAAAAATTGTAAAGAAATGTATTAAGACATTTAAGTTCCTCATAAACCCTTGTTGTCCTTCTCAAAGTCTATTGTTTAGTCATCAAACTGATGCCAAAGGATATTCACCTAAGATGTTCAACTCATGATCACATTCCTTATAGTGCGCCTGTTAACTTCTCAAAACATATATAATACTACCAATTGGATTGCTGCCCTTCGAAGCTTATTTGAGATTATAATTGAAGGTGAAACGTCGAATAATATATTAGATGTCTTAGAGTGAATACAAGTGTGACCAATTAGTGAGCAGATAGCTAATTTACTTTAGAAAGACTAAAAAGATTCAGGATAACAATGTTGGAGCGTGGAGCTTGATTCATACTTCATAGTCTTCCCTAATTTCTGCTTCGCGAGTTTTGCCCTGATCTTGCCGTTTTGGTTTGTACTCTGCAATTTTTCGTGATAATGAAAACTGCTCTATGCGATGCCCATGGACGCAAGAGAATATTTTCTCTGAACCACTTAAATCTTTGTGTTTTTTTTTCTCTTTTCCTTCTCTTAATTTCGATTTTCTTGGTGGGTTAAGAGAGTGTATGAGAGCTGAGTTCCTAACTGAAAAGACTAAGAAGGTTTGCGATGACAAGAGGCAAATTAAGTGGGTAGTCTACAAGAAGTAGCTAAAGATGAATGGGCTGCCATTACAAATGGCTATCATGCATCAGCTTTAATTCCATTCTCATGCGCACTACGCTGTCCGGCCCTAGGACAATTCCAAGAAACCACGTCTTCTGTGAGAGAGAAGAGAAGAGCCCCTTTTGATTCGGAGTATGAAAAAGTGAACAAAGTTGCCCAATTTTCTCGAGGACCTTTCCCTTTCTCCTTTCGGTTGATAGGTCATAAATAAAAAGTGTTGAAAACATAAATAACATATTAAACTTCTTCACTTTGCAATAGATGGTAGTGCGTAGAAACCGCACCTCTGGAGGATTGGAAATTGGATGGAGCCGTGTTCAAATACATAAAATGATTTGCTTCTTAATCTAGGTTACATGGGCATGGGCTAACATCCAATGGGACCCTACTCAATATTCAAGCTGGCTACTAATAGACCATGCATCCTTCATTGAATACTATATTATACTCTTTTATTAAGGGCATATTCATAGAACTGTTGTGACACTACGAAAAAACAAAGCATTATCGACGGTCAGAAAATGTCGGCAAAACAAAGACACACTTCGGTAATGTATTTACTGACGTTCTGTGACACCGTTGGTGAAGAGTATGTCCGTAAAAATCATCACTCACACACTGGACTGGCGTCTCAGTATAGAATATCACTAGCGCGGTCTACACGTAGGTAAATATTGGCTATTACCGATGCCTGACTATGTCAGTAATAATCAATTATTTTCGATATCTTAAAGGCCATCGATAAAAACTATACCAACAATGGACATGAACATCAGCAAAATTTTACCGACATATAATTACACATCAGTAAAATTTTAATTGACGTCTGTCTAACATCTTTATTACTATTTATCTACGCAAATTTATGCGTCGGTAAAAGTCTTTTAAGTTTTTTTCCTATCCGAGTATGACATAATTTTTCTGCAAATCAAAAATACATATACAACATACCTACTTACATTTTTCATCTATCAAATATAACAAATGAAACAATTACATGTACATGAACCAAATATATAGATATAACAAATGTTCATATTTATATTACAATACAACTGATTCACTATATTTCAAAGTTACAAAAATGTTTTTTAACAAATGTTAACATGAACTGAAAGTGCTCCCATGGTGATCTCATCGATGAGGTGGAACTCGTACAAAGTTTGGCAGTGTCGGTGTATCTACAATGAACATTAAAAAATATGTTAGTTCTATCTAAAATGAAGTTTACAAACATAACTTATTACGACAAATAAAATGTTACGTAACCCAAGCATTGTTAGTCTGACCATCTTTAGTATTATCTGCCATCTTAGAAGCTGGTCCATCTAGTTGTACATAAAACACGTCTGATAGCAATCATTGAATGTTTTTCGTAATCGTTTCCAATGCACATTGATGGGAATTTATTCTCTTCCTAAGATATTCTCAATAAATATACGTTTGTACAAAACTATAACATATGATGTGATGGAATGACATCTTTAGCAGCCTAAGTGAGGACAATATTGAGACTTACACAAGGACATCTCATTCTTTCATTTATTATCGCATTATGTGTGACATCATAGTCAAAAAAATTGTTTTGCACCAGTTAAAATTCCAAATTGTCTCTTCTTTTTGTAATCCAAGTTGAAATATCCATCTTTGGACAAGTCTCTACAACTTACTTCAATATGATCAACTCCCTATATTGTCAATGTTAAATTTCAACTATTTGGTTTTTGATTCAAGCAAATGAATACACGTTGTGTAGCTCCTCGTGCAATCTTTCAAAAAAGTACTTAAACATGTTGATAATCCTACATCTTTCAAACAATGTCAAAAGTGATTCCTTTTATATTTATGCGATATAAATATCATATTATCCCCAACTCAAATATAATTAACAAAAGATTTCTTACACTATACGGTGATATAACATCATACATAATTCTTAAATGACGCTAGAATCTAAGCAGCAGAAGAAAAATATAAATTTTCACTCGTTTAAACAATTCGTCAAACAATTGATGAAGGGGTAAAAAGGTTAGAGACTATAAACATTCCAAAAAGCATTCAAATAAGAACCAATCAAATTAATATTCATCAAAAAAGTATACGTAAACTTGAATTAGACAGTTCAAATTTGACGCCAAAATATGGGTATAATGCACCAAAATCTGGCAATGACAAAAATTAGTGAAAATTTGAGGGTTCTTGATTGTGCAGAAATTTTATGCAATTAATATATCAAAGTAAAGGTACTAGTGAGAACTCACCTACAAAATTCAGATATATACCCTACAAACATGTTATAACTTCAAAGTTTTCAAGCTTCAAGCACTCCAAAAACATGAGGAAGAAAAGAAATTCGCTGAAAAATCACCAGTGGAAGGAATAAGAAGATAAAAGAAAAAGAAAAGAAAAGAAGAAAAGAGAAGGAGGTCAATGACCCATCCATTGTTTTCATTTTCAACTCTGAAATAGGAGCCTCAAACCATTTAAGAAAGTGAGGAGAGAAAATCTTATTTTTTGGTTAGACCATCGCCATCTCAACACAATTCAAGGACTTCTCAGTTAAGGCTTTGCTCGAAAGCTTTCATTGAAATTATAGTTTTCATGCATTAATAAAACGTGATTTTGGAACAAGGAATTATTGTACATGAGAAAATTTATTGTATATTATCAATGCTAAATTTCAGCTATTTGATTTCCTATGCATGCAAATGAATACTCGTTGCATAGCACGTCATGCAATCTTTCAAAGAAGTACCTAAACATTTTATTGATAATCTTATCTTTCAAACAACCTCAAAAGTGATAACTTTAATATATATGTGTGTGTGTGTGACATAAATATCATCTTATCTCTAACTCAATCATTAACCAAAGATTTATTGCACTATATGATGATGTAACATCATACATAATTCTTAAATGACGCTAGATCTAAGCAGTGCAAGAAAAATATAACTTTTCACTCGTTTAAACAATTCGTAAAATAGTTGATGGATTACTAAAAAGGCGAAGTTCCATAAACATTTAAACATCCAAAAAATTATTCAAATAAGAACTAATCAAACTAATATTATGCAAAAAAGTATATGTGAACTTGAACTAGACATGATCCAAAGTTAACTCCAGAATCTGGCAATAATGCACCGAAATCTGGAGATGACAAAAATTAGGGAAAATTTGAGAGTTTTGTGATTGTGTGAAAATTTTATTCAGATAATATATCAAATTGAATGTACTAAGGTGAACAAACATACTTGAATAGTTTCATGGTCCTATACTACTGAAAAATAGCGAGATCTCACCGAAAAACTTCAGATTTATACCCTAAAAGCATATTATAACTTCAAATCATATAGATTAGAAAAAAATGGGAGAGGAGGTTGAGGAACCAAAATTTTCAAGCTTCAAGCAGTCCAAAAGAAGAATGAAGAAAAAAAGTCCCGCTGAAAAATCACTAGTGGAAGGAATAGAGAAGAGAAAAGAAAAGAAAAAAGAAAAAAAAATAAAGAGAAGGAGGTCAATGACCCACCCATTGTTTTCATTTTCAACTCTGAAATAGCAGCCACAAACCATTAAGAAAGTGAAGAGAGAAAATCTTATTTTTTTTGTTAGACCATCGCCATCTCAACGTAATTCAAGGACTTCTCAATTAAGGCTTTGCTGGAAAGCTTTCATTGAAATGTATAGTTTTCATGCATTAATAAAAAGTGATTTTGGAATTACGTGACTTTCACTTAAATTAATGAGCTAGAAAAAAAATTTATTGTACACGAGATAATCTTGTTCAATTAGTAAAGAAAGGGACAAACTTATACATCACCAAGGTTGTAAAAATTAATGTAAAACGTCAAGGTTTATCTTATACATATAACTTTTTTGAAGTTTTTCTTGTGTTAAATTGGAAATCGTAAGTGAAAAAAAAAAAGAAAAAATTAAAGAAGGAGAAAAAGTAGGCTAGAGAGCAAATGACAAAACAGCAGTGAAAAACCTACATATATGTATATAAAATCCAGAGTGATCAGAATAGACTATTGCATATAGGATGGGTAGAGACGCAGCCACGGCGTGATAAGGACAGCCTGCTGTGGCGTGGGCATGGTGACAGAAGCATGAGGACGTCATCGACTCATCGGGTGCGCTATCTATCATACTTTCTCTTTTTTCTTCTACTTTTTCTAGTGCCATAGTTGAAATGTGACACAAGGCTTTCTTGGGTGCAGAACTTCATCTATACTTAATAGGCTTTCTTAGATTTTTTTTTTTTTTAATTTTTTAGTCATTATTTCATATTTATCAGGGGGACGGTTTCTTGTATTCTTGGATTTTCTTTGTGATAGGGAAAACTCTTTGTGGCCGCGGACGTATGAGAACCGTATTTCCAAATCAAGTAAGATTATTGTGTTTTTTTCTTCCCGTTCTTTTGTGGTTTTCTTTATCTTGGTGTCGCAAGAAAGAAAGTGAGAGAGCATTGTTCCTAACAGCCTCAACAACTTAGCGCTAGAATAGTGAAGCTCTTCAACCTCGATTTTGTCCTTCTCCTAAAGCTTAGCGAGAATGGAAAATGAATCCAAGATGCAGCGTCATGGGCTTTCTCACATTGGTAGTTTCCAGTTCCCCTCATTCCTCAAAAAAGTGTCTCCAACTTTGGTGCTGTAGCAAAAACCAAGATAGTGAGACTGATTGAATCCACTCCAAATGCATATGCTGTTTGATTGTTTTTTTTTTTTTTTTTTTCTTGTGGGTGAGGAGGATGAATATTTTTGTACTCTCGCTCAGACAGCTCAGAGATATATGCATCACCCAACTAACTCTTTGTCCTCTCAATACAAGACTTGTTTTTGGTGCTTCAAGGTACCGACGCTTCAACTTGTGTGTCAATGCCTCCCCTCTCCCCCTTCTTCTTCCTCTTTTGCAACACACAGGATTGATTGATGCATTGTCTTGTGGATTCAAAATGAGAATTGACTGACGGCCAACTGTTGTGCTAACCCTCTTGGGGTCTTGTGGTTAAAATTTTAAAATTTGTCACTTATATAATGACAATGACAGTTTATGGTAGTTTTGATGACGTTGCAAAGTCCTTTTAGTAACAAATTTTTAAATTTTATCAATCCTCTGAGTATTCATTTTTTCGTACATATAAGAAAGAAAAGATTGTGCGAAGCCCAATTTTAGGGTACACTTGCGAATGGGCTTTAGTAAATGTTATATTCAAATTTCTTAAGCCCAGCTAATTGTCCTGTTATTTGACATATATTTGTTGGTCTAATATAGATTCATCTACCGTTGTCTTTCTGTCAGGAGCAAGCTTTCAAATGTTTGTTTGCAGGAAAATTTGGTTCTCTGAGATTGGAAGAATAGTCAATTTGAAGGCAGCTGGTTATTTTGAATTTCCTGAAATATTTCGTTATGAAAGGATAGTTTGTTGTTCGATCCCCACTCACACAATGACTTGGATCACAACGATTTGGACAAATACCCGAAGAAAGAAACTGTGAAAAAGAAGATCAATACAAATTGAAATGGTGGATGCATTTGTACAAGTCTTGGTAGACTGCATTCATAATGATTGCACGGGAATCGACATTTAGTTTAGAATATTATTCCTTTTCACAATCTTAAGTCAACCAAATATGCCAATTTATGCAGAATTTTTCGCCAACATAGTGAAGCAGGAGTTGGTAGAATCAAAGTCTCAACCACATTATCTTATCTTAAAAAATTAAATAAATTATATTATTTTCTCTCAGAAGCAGAAGTAGTAGAAGCCACCTCTCGAATGAACCCAATGAGCAAATAAAACATCAATTATCTAATCATTTTTCTTCTGGTCTGATCTTTCCTTTTGGGCTTCCTTTTAGTATTGGAGCTTTGCCAACCTTTTAACTCGAGGACGCACCCATGTGGGCAGCCTCTAGATCGGAGTTCTCCACGGGTCTCTCAGAAGGAACTGGATTTCACAGAATCTAGACAATCCATATCTGAATAAATTTGGAGGCCCCAAACATTTATATGCCTTAATTTTAACCGCAAAACTTTCCTTCCCAGGTGGAACATTAAATCCAAGAAAAAATTTCTCCTATAAATCGGCTTGTTTTCTTCTCTCACGCTCACGCTCTCACCTTCAACAAGAAAATTTCCGTCTTGTTTCTTCACACTGACCGAGCGAAACGGCGCCATGTCGAACCTAGTCTCGGACCTCGTCAGTCGGGGCGCCAAGTCGGTCCCGGCCCACTTTGTGAGACCCGTCGGAGACCGGCCCAGCGTTACGGAGGAGGAGGAAGGCAGCAGCACCCGGGAGTCCTCTTTCACTATGATCGACCTCCAAGGCCTTCATGGGCCCAACCGCGCCACCATACTCAACACCATCCATGAGGCATGCAAGAACGATGGCTTCTTCCTGGTAATACTGGCGACACGTTATAGATCTCCTCCAAATTTAGCGAATTAGCTTCTTTCTGTTTCATATATGGTCGTCCGTGGTTGTTTTGTGGTTGCAGATTAAGAACCATGGCATACCGGATGATGTCGTCGATGGGATGATGGAGGTATCCCGGGATTTCTTCCGGTTGCCGGAATCCGAGAGGTTGAAGACCTACTCGGAGGACACGACGAGGACGGTGAGGTTGTCGTGCAGCTTCAACGTGAACAAGGAGGAGGTGGGTAGCTGGAGAGATTACTTAAGGCTGCACTGCTACCCGCTGGAGGACTATGTTCGTGATTGGCCCTCCCACCCTCCTTCCTTCAGGTCTCATCCTCCCTGATCTCCTGCTAAATTCTTGCCTCAATCTCTTCTGTTGCTCCATACATATTGGGATCCAGATACAAGTTATTAATGTTCATATATACATATATAAAGCGCATCTCAGATAGTATCATGCGTACTGCGGACGTCATCTAGAGCTATGTATTTTTATATATACATGAAATCTTTTGTCATAATGTCAAATTTAATGACACAATTTTCTGTATATCTACAGGCAAACTGCTAGTGAATACTGCATCAGGGTGAGGAACCTGGTGCTGGAGCTGCTGGAGGCCTTATCAGAGAGCCTGGGCTTGGAGACCAACCACTTGAACGACGCACTGGGAGGGCACGGCCAACACATGGCCATCAACTACTATCCACCTTGCCCCCAGCCCGAGCTCACCTATGGCTTACCCGGCCACACCGACCCCAACGCCCTGACCATACTCCTCCAGGATGACGTCCCCGGACTCCAGGTCCTCAAAGGTGGCAAGTGGGTGAGACTCAACCCCATACCCAAGGTCTTCATCGTCAACATAGGAGACCAAATTCAGGTAACTAAGAACCCAGCATGTCACATTCTGAGTTAACAAGATCTTACATCAATCCCAACTAAATTATGCTATATATATTCTGTTGTCTTATCGCTCTCAAGATGAAAGCACTAGACTTCATGATCAGAAATCTGTATCTAAGAGCGCCATGAGTAAGAGAAGTGATCATGGTGGCAGAAATATTGATGAAGTCTTTTGATTGATATCAGGTTTTGAGCAATGGGGTATATAAGAGCGTGCTGCACAGGGCACTGGTGAACAGTGAGAGGGAGAGGATATCTATCCCAACCTTCTACTGCCCATCGCCTGATGCTGTGATACGGCCTGCTGATGGGCTGGTGGATGAGCAGCACCCTCCTCTGTACAGGAGCTATCATTATAGAGAGTACTACGAGAACTTTTGGGATCACGGTCTTAACGATCAGAGTTGCATTGAAAAATTTTCCATTTAGAAAGAACACCCAACTCTCTCTGTCTCTCTCTAATTGCATCTGCATCTGCATCTGTAGAAAATGTTATAAAAATAAGGAAAACCAACATGTGATGCGGCATCTGTGGAAATTGTTCTAAACACTTTTCAGTTCTTCCGTTGGACAGCATGGATTCTTCCCTTGATTAATTTGTCCGCTTTTTCTTTGTCCTGCCATGATACATGTGCGAGGAAACTTCGAGGAAGGAAGCTTTGCAAACTTTTTCTCGCCAAGTGATGGCATTGACGATTTGACAACACTAACAAGAGGTCCTTCCACTTAGATTGAACTTTCGACTTTAACTTGTTACATGGAGAAATTGTACTCTGGCCAAGGGGCTTTCTTTTTGACCCAGGAGTGTCAAATCTAAGTAAGGTCAATATCCTCACTCTTAGATAGTTCATCCATGCTTGAGCTTGTGCCGACAGCTGACGTTCACAGACTTGAAACGTGGTGATAACTCGTCAAACGGTCGATGCCCACTCCACTACGTCAACCTCCTTAGTTTAATTAAACTAAAGTTTTGAGTGAGCAGAAAGTTAACAGCTTGTAGGTTGAAAAGAAATTTCAAAGCCTTTTCCCATTTCCCCTGCTTTCGGGGCCTTTTGCATTGGGAATTTTGGTAACATATGATATACCCTTATACCCTTCAAGGAGTGTCGCAATCCTACCGTTTGTGGTCCGAGATGTATAGCACCTACAGGAATCAAATCGACGACGCACCTTTAATCTGACACCGGCCAGACCAGCTATGTTATGCCTCTGCCTGATCATCTATATAAATGCTAGAAAATCAAAGTTAAAATGCTCCAAAGAAACTTAAAGCTTCGCTTCTACCAAAACCTGCTTCCTTTCAATAAAATTTGTTTCTCCTTTGCCGATTCTTTTGCCGCTTCGCATGGCATACCTGGTCTCTCCTTCACGCATCATTTTAGTGACCGGTGGTTGTGATATTAATCAAAGGGTCATAGTTAATGTTGAGCATAATTGGCTTATCAAAAGTTTCACGTGGTATGATGGGTGCATAAAAGGTTCAAATAAACCTAAAAGGATTTTGATTAAGAAAAGTATAACATGTTTTTGACGCATTAATGTTTGAAGAATACTATTTTCTTGTTTCCAAAATATATTGTGATTATGCATTACGTGATTATAGATGTTGTTTCTTAATCGAACAAGTTGACATTAAACATGAACACACCCTTCTTCTTGAAACAGGAACATAGAGTTCCTAGTTCATGATGCAATATCTATATCGAACACCTTCAAATAATTCAAGTTTGGCTTGGATATATATCCGACTTAATCATTAGTTTAGTATCAGTACGTTACCATGAATTCAGGTCAACCTGACATGGAGTTGATATGAAGTCTTAGATCCACGTCTGAATTGAACCTTAATTCAGAATAGCATACTATCAACAACTCTCAAGCTCACTTCTTCCTTGGTTAGACGAGGAGGATGACTGCCGTAAGTGTGGAGACTAGTTGAATGAGAGAATTCATGTGCTCTGTTGAACTTCATGTAATAATATATCATCATATATATTAATGTAAAAACTGAAACTTTTTCATCCTCGAGGATGAACCATCTATCATGTATATGCCAAAACAATAAATCCAGTTGAACCCAAATACAAACACACAATGCAGAAATAAGGGTTTTCAAAATAATTCATATTGTAGTTGTCCTGTGATGACATCTTCTACAAATGCCCGTGCAGAAAAGCATCGTGAATATCTAATTGTTTAATGTCCTAGTGATCTTTTATCAAAGACATGCTTTCTACTAGTTTTTTACTGTGATGCTATGTTCCATATGTTTCAGTCCACCATGAATCTTGCATATCTGAGGCTTTGAACTTGATCATGATTTTCCATTAGCTTGGTGATACACAGCTCTCTCTCTCGCTCTCTCTCACACACACACACACAAAAAAAAAAGTGCATGTTACACATCGTCAAAAGTTGATCTTTAATTTTAATGAGATTTTATTGTACACTTTCAAGTTCAGATGTGAAGCTTCTAATTCCTACTTCGGCGCACCTATTAGCATAATCTGCGAGGAATCAGCAGAGCCATCTTGCTAATCATGAAATGGGAGAAAGTTCTGTTAGAGATGAAGGTTCAGCTTTATTAATTTGAAAGCTTCACATATACATGAATGTTAGATTCGACTATTCACGACCCTGAAAATTGGATACCATTATGATGTATTCAGGGTGATCAATCTCCCAATTAGTTTGTGTGTGTGTGTGTGTGTGTGTGTGTATATATATATATATATATATCTAACCAAAAAAGTACAAAGATATATCATGCGCCATCATATATGTGTGGTGGGAGAAAGAGTACGTTGATAAACAAATGACAATTTCGATGCAATCTGCCAAGGAGAAAGGGCCCCCAAATCCTTTATTAAGCAAAATTGAAGACACAGAGACAATAAGAAGAAGTCAAAACAATGACAATTGCCATTCAACATACTAGAAGAAAGACAAAAGAAAACTAAATATTTCGATCAATTCGCAAACAGGTTTGATTCAATTTTTCAGACTGGAATCGATTCTGATAACTTTGCGCCCTGATTTCTGTCCCTTTCTGCTTCTCTGTTCTTCCATGGCAGATGCAGACCGCAGCTTCTACAAGCTATTAAGAGAAACAAAGAATCAAGCAGGAATTTTAGAATAGAATCAAGCTATTAAGAGATGACTAATGGTGGAAACCAGGTAGCACCATTAGTCCTACCACGTACGTCCAACAAGGTGATCATCAATAAAAGAAATGATGATGGCATGAGGTACAAAATTCTAGCTATTAAGGAACGAAATTATCAGAAGTGGACACCTGATCATCCCCTCCATACTTTCTCTTTAGAATAGAATCAGATGCTCCAAGGAGAGACACCCACTGAATGCAATGCAAGAAGATGCTCCAAAAATGATGCTGCAAGTTCATTGCCTCAACTGGAGATTCAACTCATAGACCAATTAGAGATGTCGATGGATTGAATTCAGATTACATATCTCACAGAAATTCTTGCAAAAGGGTTGGGCATGGAAAAAAAATCAATATCCAATTAACTGAAATGTATTTGATGTTAAATAAACATTCA
Source organism: Nymphaea thermarum (assembly GCA_011799765.1). Classification (NCBI taxonomy): domain Eukaryota; kingdom Viridiplantae; phylum Streptophyta; class Magnoliopsida; order Nymphaeales; family Nymphaeaceae; genus Nymphaea; species Nymphaea thermarum. The sequence continues at coordinate 181,575 of JAANDH010000135.1, read as the reverse complement.
ATTGGATTTGAATTAAATCTGAATTCAGATCATCATAGGGTAAGAATTCAGTTTTGCATTTGAAAGACAGATTCAGGTGCGAAATAAATGTCTGATATGGATCAGATATATCAAACCCCTTTTTTTTTCCTCACATTTGAATCTGAATATATAAACATTCAGTAAATTAACCGGATAGAGTAAAGGGCACATCCGGTTTGAATCTCATCGATGCATTGACATCCATGTGACCAACCCAAAGTTGAATATAGGATTCTCTTTGTTTAATTTAAATATTCAAAAAAATTTAAAATAAAAATGAGAAACAGACCAGTATGGGCCGGTGTGCTCTGACAGAAAGGCCGTTTCGGATGTAACATGCAAAAAGAAATGCTTACAACGCTGACATGCATTTGGAACATTTAAATTCGATGCTTCTTGGTGTTTACACAAAAATATATTTTGTCACTCAATTAAATACACAGATCGTATTCTCAAAGCTGAATTAATGTTTCACCAACATGTATCGGCCGATACCCACCGTCTCAGCCTTTCTCAGCAACGATACAGGGTCCCCCAATTATGATCAGCCGGTATAAGGCCGATCCGAACCACATCGCCCGATTCTGGCCCATGTCGGTCAATGTCTGGACAAAATGATAACTAGTCTTTTTATTTGAGAACAAATATGTTCGATATAACAAAATACATGATATTGAGGATTAGAGAGAAGAATCCATATGGATGTAGAACATGATCATGTACGCATTTATTTCAAGAAAGAACGGTGCATCGTGTTTGCTTTTGATGATTTGTAGGGTCGGGTCTGGGAATCCGTCCGACATTCCACGAGCTCTCACCTGAACACGCCAGCCCTCATCTTGGTCGTATAATGCCAAAGAAACACCTTCATTTCATACATCAAATAATTCATTTGTATGGGTTACTTTTAGCAGGCAGAACAAGGGCTTGAACATCGCTGGCCCGCTGTGATATAATATATATATATATATATATATACATCTCCCAACTCTGATCCATGGTTTTTGAAGATTGAGAAAAAAACGATAGACATTTCTCGATGAAGCAGATAACTCTCATAAATAAGTTATGTGACTTTGGATAACCAAAATCACCATTTTCTACAAATGTAATACTATACACATTTAAGATGCTGCCTATGAAAGACGTTTACAAAGCAATCGACGTTATTAGACCTGTGCATAGAGCCAGCCCGGTCAGATAAGAGTTTGGCTGGCTCCCGGTCAGATAAGAGTTTGGCCCGGGTTATCCTGACGCTCGAAAACCCGAAGCAATTCGACGTTATTAGACCTGGGCATCGAGCCAGCCTGGTCAGATAAGAGTTTGGCCCGCGTTGTCCTGTCTCTCGAAACCCGAGCATGGGCCCAGGCCCATACCCAATACCCGAACCCAGAATCAACCTGGCTCGATTAAAAATAATTTTTTTTAAATATAAAATAAAAATTTTTGAATTTACATATTATTATTAAATAAAAAAAATTAATTAGGCTGACCCCGGATGGCCCGATATATTATGAGCTGGCCCTGGGCCAGGGCCGATCAGGCTGGATATCGAGTACTCGTCAGGTACTCGGACCCATTTCCCTTAAACGTCATCATTCACCTGATATTACGTATATCTTATCGCCCTTAGACGTCATCATTCACCAGATATTACTTATTTTTTATCCCGTTTTTACATTATTTTCGCCTGAAGGCCCACTTGTTCTTAGCCTTAGATGCCGAATTATTTTGTCATTATGAGTCTACGACCGATTGAATATTAAATCAGACGCACAGCACTTATTCCCTCCAGCTTCTTCTTTTCTTTTTCTTAGTTTGCTATCAGTTCACGGATTTGTACATTTCCGTGTGTTTGGATTAGGATACCCAGTAGCGGAGCCTATTTGAATATGGAAAAATGTGAGTACCTCATTGTCATTTCCGTACTTACACATAGACTGGCTTTTAAAAGTTTTTGATGTATTAACAGTAATCTCTTAACTAAATTACTGGCTCAGATCGTACGGGTCTAGAGAACCTGATCTAGAAGGGAAAAGGGGTTGGTGAAGGTACGCAAGCGTCTCCACTCGAGCTGGTCTCCAACTGAACCTACTGTCTTCTGCCAGATCCAAAAGAAAGAAAGATGCGGTCCGAGTTGGATTTGGATTGCATTATCCAAATCCTGCATCAGCATGCTCCCCTCACAGCAAAGGAGTCCAATTCGAGATCCAGCTTAGCGCCCTCAGTGAGCGTCCGTCTCAATTGCTTCACACTGAAGATCTGGATCTGAGGTCCACCGACTTCCATTAGTCATCCCTCCGGCTATCAACTTGGAGCAAAAGAACTACACACTCGATTTCTGTTAGCTCTTAGATCTGGTCACGAAGGTTATACTAGTTCTGATGATAAATAGGACCATGGAAAAGTTAACAAGTTTGGAGATCACCATCAGTACATCGACATTCAAAAGTGACATGACTTGCTAGTCCAATTAAAGCGTTGCCCGCTCCTTTTAAGTCGGGTGGGCACAAACAGTTGTTACCTCTCTCAAGGGGATGTCCAATTTGCCATTAGATTGAGGCGCCGTTGTACGTCTGTGGCTGGGTGACTGTGTCGCCTCGTCTTTCCTCTCTCTTCTCGCCTCTCTTCTTTTTCTGTGCATTGTATTATATATTTCATCTTTTACTCTTGTTTTTGTGGTTTGTTTTTGTATCTAGGGGACCTCTTGTCCCCAAATTTTGTTATATATTCCCATTTTATCGGCTTTTTTTTTTTCTCTCTCTTTCTCTATATATATATATATATATATTAGAGTTGTTGGATCCAATATATGGATGGTTAGTGAAAAACAAACAAAAGAAAGTGATCGACATTTTGGTCATGTATTTAATGCATATAGATGGTTGAGAGAAAAAAATAGAGAAAAAAAAAAAAGTAAAAAACTAACTCGTTTCTTTTTGCTTAATCTCTCTTTCTCCTCCTCATTTAGGTGTCTTAGAAAAAAGACGTAACTTTCATATTTTAAACCTGATGTTCAGTACCGTCTGTTTTTTGTTATCGATGGCCTAGTTATTCGCATTAAATCTAACATATATTATATAGTTTATAATATATATATATATATATATATATATATATATATATATATATATATATATATATATATATATATATATATATATATATATATATATATATATAATCGCTTAAGAAAACTTGCTTGTTTTTTCCTGTTTTTAATCTCTCTTTCTCCTCCTCTGAGGAGTATTTAGGTCTCTTAGAAAACCATACTACTAATGTAAGTAGCCAAGTAAAGTAGGAATAATTCACCTTCGGTCTATCAGTCTCTGTTGGAAATGTTTTTCTTTGAAATCAAGTAGTCGAATACCTTTCTTCCAAAAATTGAAGCAATTAATATGTCACAACAGGTTATGGTTGATGTGACGAATCTTAGCTTCAACTTGTCAATAATTGGTCCAACTTGGGTCCATTCTTGATCAAAGTTAACATTTCCCATCCAATCTAATCGAACACCTGTGGACGCGTTTCATTTTTCTTCTTCTCCCTTTTTTTTTTCCTTCTCAAGGACACGAATCTACATTGGCGTGCTATTAGACCACGGGAACGATGAGTTGTTGCATATCTTCGGGTAAAACCTGAGAGTTACCCAACGCTTGTGGGGGCTCTTCTCCTGCCACCTTTCACCTCTATCCTCACAAGTCATGTGAACAATCATTCGGGCGCTGATAACGAGGACGATTGATTTGGTGTAAGGATGTAAACGCGAAGAAGGACTTCCTCGTGAGATCTTCAATTTTTTTTTACTATTCTGTTTCTGAATTTGATTTGTTGATCTTAATTTAACCTGACTAGATTGACACAAAAGAAGTGATTCAGTCTTTGTTTCAAATCTCTAACTTTTATAATACAAAAAAGAAGTATCAACATGCAAACTAAACCATGTCTGAAGACCTTAGAAGATGAAGGGAATGGCGAGAGCTTCCACTCTTTGTTAGATGATATGATGAAATACTCCTCGTATTCAGGTTCGAACCTTGAAAAGATGAAGGGAATGGTGGGAGCTTCAGCTCTTTGTTAGGTGATATGATGAAATACTTGTCGTGTTGTCATGGGCAACTGTCTACACAATTGCTTTATCTATAAATTGTTCCTTCAAAACTGTTATTGTGTCGTTTAAAATTTAAAGTTGAAATCATTAATGTCCTTTAGCCAAAACAATTTTGGCTTCTATGAAATTAGAACATAGATATCAAGATTTTTTGTTTCTTTATTTCACTAATTTCAACCGAATCTGGCTCAATGTTCACGAACTTTGGTGAAAAATGGATCTGAATTTAAAAGATTTACTGATTCAAATCCTTGGGATTCACGGATTCCACCTAGAAGTTTTCCGTTCATCCGGCAGAGGCGATTCCTGAGTGCTCGAAACTGACAAGTTCGGATGCGTTCCATCCGACTGAGACAATCAGGACAAGGGAGGCGGAGTTTTCCTTCTGTCCTTAAAAACCGGGGTCACAGGGACACGGATCCTGGGCTTGTTTTCCTCGTGACACAAGCGGACATAACCGGACCCAATAATGACATGGACACGGCCAACTTTTTTTTTCCTTAGATGCAAACAAGTGCCGATTCATTTTTAAATATTTTTCCAAATCTTGAACTTTTTGGATTATTTCTTAACAACAAAAATGGTTTGAACTCGTCTCAGCTGCCTCCAATCTCAAAAAAATATGAGCAGCTCAGGCATACTATTCATTTTAATACTCTTTTTTTCTTGTCACAGGATTTTCTCCATCAAATCAAACATGATGGGCACAGCTTGCCTACACTAAAGACCTCGGTTTGCGATTCAAAGTCCTGACTCTACCATTAGATTCTACCGTTAGATGGTTGGTCCGTACTTCTCATCAATTTATATATTTTATGGATCTTACATGGATGTAAAGCTTGCCTGGCTCTATAGGAAAATCTTTGTTTCAAAAGTTCATGAATCACAAGAACTATAGAGGAACATCAACCAAAAAGGCGTTTGATTGCAACAGCTCTCATATTTGAAGTAACGTTGAGATCTTAGATCCCGAGATTTCAAGTTTTTATTCGAAATATATATGAAGTATAACATGGTCCGTGCATCTTTATTTCATGAATCTCAAGTCAGGTCCCTTTCCTTTGGAAAACAAAGTCAGAGAAGGTGAGAGTTCCCCAACGCGGCAGTCCAAGTCCACTCAACGTTTAGCTATAATTTGCCCCAACAGTCGGTCTGCACTTCAGGCGTCGGAAGCCCCATTTTTGATACCAAGTCGACCCCTTTATAGGCGCTTGTAAGAGTTCAGGTGGGCACCGTTATTCATTGTTTGCAATAATGAATGTGCGCCCTTCCTCTTTGCGTGAAAAATCTTTTCTCTTGCCTTTATTTGTAGTTCTGCAGTTCAGCCATATTCATACTTTTTCCATTTTTGGATCGGCCCTCAAACAGGAGGCTAATTTCCCTCTAGATTTTGATATCTTTCTCTTCCAAAGCCAAACCAAATATGTTATTTTTATGCCCGTTTCGTCATGGGCTATATTGGGTTCGGCTCTGTTGTGGCTGCCCACAGCCCGAGTTGAGCCAAACTTGATTAAGAAAACTCGAGCTCGAATTCAACTCGAACTGGACTCGAGCCTTATCGAACAAGTTCAAGCTTGACTCGATGGCACAACATGAAGCTCGAGCTTGACTTGTTTCTGTTGAACTTGTCTCGTTTCTTTTAACTCGTTTAATTGCTACTCATTTAATCAATCTCTCGGTATATTTCAGCATAGCCAAGCCGAGTCCAGTTTAAACACGTCGACTTCTTACAACTCGAACTTGGCCCTTTACATTTGGACCATACATTCGAACTTGAGCTCGAGTTGAGTTTTGTTGAATCCACTGAAAAAAAAAATAATGATTCAATATTGACGAAAACAAAAGAACAACACATAGGCGGAACCAGAAATTTTTGGCAAAGGGCCATTAGTTCACGTAACCATTGACCCATCATATACATAATAGAATAATTGAAGGACACTTAGCCCGAGTTGCGCTGGACTTGCTTAAGAAAACTTGAGCTTGAATTCAGCTCAAACTTGAGTCGAGCTCCATACAACAAGTTCGAGCTCGACTCGATGACACAACATCAAGCTCGAGCTTGACTTGCTTAATTCGTAACTTGTTTATGTTAAGCTTGTCTCGTTTCTTTTAACTCTTCTTATCTTTTGGAGAAAACTAATATGTAAATGACATGGGATTGTGTGGGCAACTGTCCACACAAGCCAGCCCTGTGTCTCCACCACTAACAAAGCATATATGAACAAACAGCTTAGTTGTCTAATGTTGAGCTACTTTATGTAAATGGGTTTGTGCGTCCCTTATTTATATATTTATGTAAAAAGAAAGACCATTAAAAGAAAATTTACAAGAACAACAAATGACGAAGCAGGGGAGTAGAGATTCATTGATCCAGCCTTTCACTTGACACCGTTCACATTTCTTTCTTTCTTCGGTCGTTGTGACGTCTTACTTGACACACAAATAAATCCTTTGTCGCCTGCTTGACGGCAGCATAAAACTAGCAGAGCTTAGTGCGTCCTTGGAGCCAACCAACTTGCACAAAAAGTTCACGCCCATGTGGGTCGGACCAAACCCACTGGCCCATCGAGTCAGGTTATCAATCAACTTTACTTGATGATAGAAATCTGCCAAACCACGGATCATTATTGTTCAAGAAACAAAATAATTGCACATACCATCTAACTAATGAATCCTTTCTTGGCATGTTTATGCCTATGGAGTAGGGGAACATTATTGCCACTTGCCCATGTGTGACCTAACGATGTGGGTTCATTCAGGCTCGAGATTGCAGCAAAGACACGAGATGTAGTACGCTCGAGAAGATGACAAGGGCGAGTACTATGTCCAACCAATTTTTGTAGACCTACCCCATCCCCAGATTGTTTGTTATTTCGTGGTTTAGGACTTTGGAGTTTGTCCAAACACCTTGTTCTTTTCTTGGATGCTTCAAGCAATTCACGGAATCGGACCAAAATCCTGTGCTGGACTCGGAAATATGTACGCTCGAATCTTCCCAACCCGTGGCCATGTGAAACGTGTAATCTAAAGAAATCAGACTCTAACAAGAAGCACCTGACGACGCGTTTGGATGTATCTCGCCCACGGGATTGAGTCCGGTGAAAAGGTGAAAATTCGGTACTGAACGCGAACGCGGCGGTGAAGTGATACCGGAAAGTTGCTTTGAGCATTGGCCGGAAACAAGGTTTGGTTCCGTTCAACTTTTGTTTTATTTTGGAACAATGAAGGTCACGCAAGTATCAGTATTGGGCTTTAATGGTCTCTTTTATATTTAGCTATGGTTTAAAAGTACAAGAAGTTAGGTTCTACTTATATAGTAAAAGAACAAGAAGTTAGGTAGGAGTCTCGTTGTTGTTTTTTGTACGGTGTGATAAAATACTCTTACTGCTCACCCAAAAATTACATTTAAATGAACCATAATTGTTGTAAATTAGCTGGAGGGCCAAGTGGCTGCTAGCTTTAGGTCGCCGGTTCAAGTTTACAGCATCAGCCGTCTTTTTGAAGTAAGACCACTCGATCTTAGTTTCATTTTAAAATAGCTTCAAGCTTCCATGAATGGAAGACCACAATTTAATTTGATGCCCTAAGGGCTATACGGCCTAATTGATTGAGTGAAATCTTTTGTTGTTAGTTTGATTTTCATGTGTGCTATGCTTTTAATAAGTAAATGGCTTTTGTATGAGCTAAATATTTTTCTTACTCAATTCAAATAGTCATTCTCTTTGTCTCCCTCATCTAATAATTTATTTTCAAAAGAATGTAGTCATATAAATGGCCAGTAACTACTACAAATTCTAGAATTAAATAAAATATTAAAATTTCATGTCTGCTTTATATTTTTTGTGGGCCAAAAAAATTATGATTTTCATGAGAAAGTGATTTATATATCAGACTTCTATAACTTGTAACTAGTTTGGATACCGTAAACTTTTGGAAAACCAATCGAAAAATGTGTGCCCTGATTGTAGCGTAGCGCTGTGGGTCCCACAGGCACATACAAACAGCATACAAGAACATGACGTTCTAGCGAAAGCACCGGGTTCCCAAAATTATGTTCTTTGCTGTTCGGCCGATTTGGCAAAACCGATCGATATGGAACAAATGTTGCCCCAACATTTGCACGGAGTGCCTGTTCCACTCTATTTCAAACGCGGGTCCATCTTGGGCCATGTGGAGTGTCCTCTATGTGGTACCACTACCACCAGAACAGCATGTTCCGTTCTAATCACCAACCTCAGGACAAAGAATCAAACGTATATCCTTTTTAAGTGCATTACAAGACTTCCCTCTTGTTCTTCAACTCAAAAGTATAAGATCTAGTCATGATCAAACGGTCAAACTAAGTTGATAGCTATGATAAAGCACCCTTGGAGTGCATTAATGTTTAAAAGTATATATGAAAGGGAAAATCATGGGCATTAAAATAACTGAAGGTCCAACAATGGAGCATAGATGCTAGCTCTTAAAAAGAGCGAATTGTACCACTCTTCATATAAAATAACTTATAAAAGCTGCACATTTTGAGAGATCCTAAGGACTTTGAGGATATGTACTTAATAATGCCAATCTTCCTTTCTTTTGTAGGGATCAAATTGAAGTCTATGATTTCTTTTGTGAAAGATCTCAGTACAAAACCATAACTATTGCTTTATATATATATAATTGAATGCACTATAAATCATAAATCGTCACTGCACAATAAACCTTCACTAGACCCATAGCAACTGTTTTTTATCACATGAAAACAGTCGCTGCAGGGCATTAGTGACGGTTTAAGTACAATGACAATTTAGGTGTTTTTAACAATGGTTTTAAAGTGTTTTCAGTGATAAATTTTTTATTTTTAGCTATCCAATAACACCTAATATTCAGTAGGTTTGAATATTCATGTAAGCACATACAAACACGCATTCACACACACACACACAAACAAACACGACGCAAAAATGCAGCTTTACCTGAGAAAGTTTGCCTGGAATGAAATTCATACAGGGAATATGGATTTGGAAAAGAAAAGAAGGGGGGGGAGAAATGGTGAAGGCACTTGTCCCTATTGTTGAAAGGTCACTGAGCATACCCTCTAATATTGGGGCAATAGACAGTGAGACAGGTAAGAGGGGGAAGGGGGGACCCGTAGGACCCTTTGCTTTCTGTAAAGGGAATCTCAGGCTGGTCTGTTAGTGGACATGACTGGCGCCTACAGTAATTGCCACAGTCATGCAAAGGGGGAAGAGATGCATATGGTCCTTATAAGCTCACCCAGCCGTGGGTCTCGAGACAAAGCTTGGTCAGGATGGGTGACGATGGTCGAGTTGATTACCAACTAGCTGGTCCAGCCTCAAGTTAGGCCAGCTGGCTTCGAGTGCTCGTCCAGCCAACAGTCTCCCCGACTCAATCCTTATTGGATAGTGGCCGTGAGCTCTATCTTTAACTGCAAGAGGACCTACTTACAGTTACGAGATTAAATATGAAAACTGACCACAAATCTCTCTGATCGTAGCCATTGCTGGGCTCAGGAATCCTTGGGAGGCGGTCTATAAAAGTCCAGCTGATCTTATAGTTAAGGTTGATTGTGAAATTACCCCAGCGGGCGCCTCCCATTAGCAAACCTGTGAATAACCTATCTCTACTTCTGTTTCGACTTGGTAAAATGAGATGAAGCTTCACAAGCCCAACGAACTGGTTGACAGCTTGAAATGCAAACTACGAATTCGGTCGGACCAACTCTTTAGTTCTTGAGCTTTGATTAGATCATATTGAGTAATCGAATTTAGATTCAAAACTTGGCCTCAGATCCCATTTTTGCAAGCAAATTTGGATCTGGCTAGCATAAGATCTCACATTTGCCAGATTCCAACTAGATGAATTTGAAATCCGATTAGTAGGACTCTCTCTCTCTCTCTCTCTCTCTGAGAATTATATGTACAGAAATCCATGGATCGAGGCTGGACCTCGGGACGAAGCTTCTGCCTCAAAAAGAGGACACTCTCCACGATGAGCTCTGCCTGGTATTGTCTGGTTGCTAATTATTCAAGCATGACAGCCCATGGAGGAAGCATACCATGCCCCATACTCAACCCGCCACCACCTTCAACTTCAAACCACCTCTCTCGCTCGCTCTCTCTGAACATCAGACGAATATTTTGGTCAAGATCCTTCTTATTCATTAGAAGAAAACAAATACCAATTAATATCATATTGATATTATTGAATCCGGTCTCTATTCTATGGCCCTTTTTGAGTTCTCTCTCTCTCTCTCTCTCTCTCTCTCTCTCTCTCTCTTATATATATATATATATATATATATATATATATATATATATATATATATATATATATATATATATATATATATATATATATATATATATCAAGAGAGAGAGAGAGAGAGATTACTAGGTTGGTTTTTAAAACCTGAATTTAGAATGAGAAAACCAGGAGGTGATCCTCGGCAGAGAGCCCAAGAATTTGTGCTGTTACACTTGGGGAAGAGGAATCCCCACAACTGTGTGTCACCACTTCAGGACAAATCTGCCTAGTCAATAATGCGGGAAAGCATGTAACCAGACAACCCCTTGTCAATTCTGGCCATTTTCTATTTTATCTTTTCAGAGCTTCATTCTTCATCTCTACATCCTGTATCAGGAAACTTTTCTTCAGTCTCCCAAATTTCATTTATAATCTGAATAATGACCCTAATGTCTCAGAAATTCTTAAACTGAGCTACGAGTTCTTAAGCTGCCATAGAAAAGGCTCTTTTAGCAGAAAAAAGAATACAGTCAAAAGAAAGCAAAAAATCATCTTAGCTTTTCCCCTTGTTGATAATGGTACTGTCATCAGTTGAACTGGGATAAAACTAGGTCACTTTTAGGCAGTCTTTGAGAAAACCAGCGATCCAGATCAAGAAATCTACAACCATGAGAACCATTTTGATGATTAGAAGCAAAAAGTTGGATCCTCAACAAAATTTTTGCCCATATATGCTGTAATAGAGACCACCCTTTTTTTTCTTTTTCTGCTTTCTCCTTCAAAATTCAAAACACCCTGCGTCTCTTTTCTTCCTTTGCAGTTCAAATGGTTTCTCCAGCTTCCCTCTCCTCCCCTCCTCCCCCTCCCACAGCCATACCAATTCATTCCAAGGACAAAGAATACCCCATCCTCATCGAAAGCACCAAGGCGCTACATACTGGCCTTGTTCAACCACAATAGACAGAAAAAGAAACAAAAGGGTACCATACACTCAGGGTAAGAGAGAGAGGAGGGGTCCATGGGGTCTTACTGCTTGTCCTGCTGCCACCATTATTAATTGCAAGTGAGCTCTACAGAAGATCAGAATGTTTGCGAGGAATTAAAGGCGTGAGGAGACCAGTCAATTGAAAGAAGCAGGGCATCTGCTCCCCATGGAGAGTCCTCAAGGACCCATCATCAATCCTTGCGTAAGCTTCCTCTGTGACCAACTTTCATTCATCAATGCATATTGGGAAACTCTGCATTTACTTGCATATTTTACTCGCAGCATATGCGTATGTAGTCCCTTCTGCTTATTTATCTGCTATGAATGGCCTGAGAATGTCGCTAAGATGATGGTGGTGCTCGTTGTGCTGAGTCTAGACCTCTTTCTATATTTGGTTTCAACAGACATTTGAAGATCTGTACGAGTATGTGCAGTGCTACTATGAGGGAGGCCTTGCTCTGGACTCCAGCTACCGTGGAGGATGGGCGCCCATTCTCAGTACAGAGTCGCTGCGGGCCGGAGACGGGACGCCGAGCACGGCATTCCTCCAGATGCTGGAAGGTGGGAGGGATCAACTCTCCACCGCATTGCTCCCCACCGAGCCAAACTTCTTCTTGTTCAGCCTCCAGCAGCAGCAGCAGCAGTGCTCAATGGAGGCCAGAGTTCGAGCCGTGGAGCTCGAAAACTGCGTCACGAACGCTTCGGAGTCGCAGTCACCGATGAAATCCGAGACGAAGGAGAAAGCGCAAAGCAGGGATGAGGGGAACGGAGAAGCAGGGCCCATGGACAGATTTGAGGACGGGGTACTACCCGGTTCGTCTCCGCCGCTACACGGTTCGGTTCGGCAGATGGAGACCGAGCCGGGCGCGGTGAGGGAGAAGAGGAGGAGGAGGAAGCGTTCCAGGCCGAGTAAGAACAGGGAAGAGATGGAGAGCCAGAGGATGACACACATTGCAGTGGAGCGCAACAGGAGGAAGCAGATGAATGAACACCTCAATGTCCTCAGGGCTCTCATGCCTCCTTCCTTCATCCACAGGGTACGCAAATCACAACTCCTCTGCATCTTTTCCTTCTCACCTTTGCGTTAACACTTGATTGACGAGAAGGAAGAGCTTAGATCAAGATTCAGCCCTGCCATTCTGGTCTTACTCTCGTTCCACTTGTTAGTTGGGGGTCGATCTGGAGTTTTATCTTTTAAAAAGTTGGTAATCTTTAAGATTATCGGTGGACAAGAATTCAGATTGAATCACCACTTATTACTGTATTAATTGTCCAGCAACATGAATTGAACGACTTAGTAAGCTGGAACATATGCACCGACTGATGAAGCCACATTCAAAGAGAAAAGAAAGGAATCATCATTTACCCATTCAAGGCTTCATGATTCGTGAAAGTCATTAAGTTGGTAAGCCACCATCAGTTAGAAAGTAACGATAGAAGTCCCAGCTCTGTCACAAACTCGAAGTTAGGCATGTATATTTTCATGCAAAAGGTGGAAGTTGGTACACATATACTTTCGTAATGAGGTGACTTCAAGGGTTGTATCAACAGGGGCCCTGTCGATAAAGGAGATGAACGCCCATTTGGCGAAAATTCATGAACAAACAAACCTCGTTTTCTTTCAAATATTTAAGTTTCATTGAGCAAGTTCATTTGTTTTTTTCCTATTTATTAACTGGCTTTTGAGCATTGGGTGGTGTAGGTCTTTGTCTGTTCATAACCATAGTGACCGTTCCGTGGCCTAAAATAACTCCATGGGTATTTCCCAGCCTTGTAAATCTCATGCCGTGGCTTGAAGAGAAGGGCACGTGAACCCATGTGGAGAGACTCTAAACTTGAGATAGGTGGTGACATTTTCTATCCACAAATTCAAGATCACATGAATTTTCCTTGAGGTCTCCCTACTTGACAGTGACATAGTTTCTAGTAAGGGGAGCTAGAGAATTGTAGATAAGGAATAAGGAATACTGGGTATAAAAGTTTAAATGTTTTAAAGATATCAATATATGAATGAGAAGTCCTTTGAGGTCTATGTGGGTGGGTAATTAATTTCCCCACACATAACCAACACATGCCTCAGCCCTTGTTTATGGTTAACCTTTGAAAATTTTGGGTTACTCATTTGAATGCATAGGAAACCAAAGAGGAAGATCTCTTGTGCAGCATAGCAAAATCTTTGTTATTCATGTTCGTGAAAAGAACATCTATTTTGAAGACAAGAAGTTCTTTGTGCAAGTGTTTGCGCCTTTGCGGGACTGATTTATGGCCTTAGACTTGGGAACTCAAGAATTCAGATTGAATCACCACTTCTGGAGTTTTATCTTTCGTAATAATAAAAAAAAGTCCTTTGAAAAAAAAAAATACTAGGACTTCAAATCATTATTATGTTTCTCCTTTACTAGGCCCAGCTAGCTAGTGAAGCAGTTAAACCACAGATTAGTTCAGGACATCTGGAACTTTATAATGTCTTTTCGAAATGAAACTTTTGTCTTTAACTTTTGAAAAAAGAGTGTGACTGTTATTTCATCCAGACCGACCTATCTTTTTAACTATGGTTGCGGAACAATGGAAAAGAGGCCCGCCCGTACTCGCCAGCTGTTGGCCAAAGTGAGGCCTGCAGCAAAAAATGAGAAGCATGAGCCCTTCTGTGGGATTATGGCAAAAATATGCCTTCTAAATGAAAATCTTCTCTAGGAAAAGAAAAAACAATGCTGAAATAATAAAAAACTTCAACAACAATGGTGTGTTAATGTATCGAGTTTGCTCTTCTTCCCCCGCATTAAAGCCTGCAAGTTCTTGGTGCCATTAGTTATTAGTTTGAATGTTTGTTCGTTATTAGGGAGATCAGGCTTCGATTATAGGCGGCGCGATCGATTTTGTGAAGGAGCTAGAGCAGCTGCTTCAGACACTTCAAGCTCAAAAGAGAAGAAAACAGTGTGATGTTCAGGAACTGCACCAGAGTCCGACGGCTGCCATTCATTTTGATGGCTGCTCCTTCATTTCACCCGAGCATACGACGGCCTACACCTCAAGCACCAAGTGCAAGAACCTCATGGAGGACTCTGCTACTGATCATGGGAGAGGAGGAGATGAGCTCATGGCTGAGAGCAGACCTGTTCTGGCAGCCGTCGAGGTAACGGTCATCCACACGCATGCAAACGTCAAAGTCCGGTGCGGCCAACGGCCGGGACAGCTCCTTAAGGCCATCTCCATGCTCGAAGAGCTCAACCTGACAATTCTTCACCTCAACGTCACCACTACCAATGGCTCCGTGCTCTACTCCTTCAACCTCAAGGTGCAATTTATCGTCTACCCATCTTCCACCTTTCTTTTTCTAAGCTTCCTTATCGTTCTTTTGTTTTGTTACTGGAGAAAGAATTGGATTTTCGTTTCATTTCGTGGCGAGAGAAACCAGCGACTCTCTTTCCTTTCCTTTCTAATCAACTTTCGAACCATTTATCGGACAGCCGTAATGTTTATAGCTCTTGTTGTCTTGATACAAGACCTTGGATGCCCCTTGTTTGCTCACAAGTACAGTTTGTCATTGCCAGCAGCGGTGGACGCAGTGTGGGCAATTGCCCACACCAGCCCATAAAAACTTGATTATTTCGACATTGATACCTCATAGTCATATCTTTATTTACATATGGCTGCCCATTAAAATTTTTTTATGCATCAATAGTGCCCCTCAGCTAGAAACTTTTGATTCCTCCTTTGATTCCCAGACTTGTCAAAAGAAGCATACCCAGAAAGTGAACTTTACACCTCCTGCAACTTGAAAGTTTAGAGCCAATCCTTCTGTTTATTTGGAGTATTTGTACTTGGAATATATTGGGTGGGCGTCAGTGGAGCTTGAAGAAACTCTACAACTGAAAATCATATATCGAACTGTTTTTCTAGTGAAAATAATGAGAGGATTCAAACATTTGCAACAATTTAATTTGAAACAACGAATCAAAATCAGATTTGCTTTTTTGCGAATTACGAAAGTTCTCTTTTTTTCAATTCTATAAAACCAAAAAATGGTCGTTTAAAATATTTGACACTCTAGAAAGTCTGTTGACTCGCTCACATAACTCTTTTTATTATATATTTCGGTTGTGGTTACTGAATGACCTAGACAATCCTACACTTACGACACCTGAAACTTGTCATTTATTAGGATAAATAGTTTTGGCAATTGTTCGTCCTTTCTTGGAGCTGTAAATCAATAAATTACTTGATCGTAAGCACGTTTTTTTGGTAAATAAACAATGCCAAATATATCAAGAGAAGCATTTCTTAGAAAGTTGTGCTTGCTGTGGTGCGCGTGTAAGTGCACGTGTGTGCCTCGCACATAAAATACATTTATTATTTATTTATTACTTGAAAAGAGATGAACATGCTTCACAGATTGGGGAAGCGTGCAGCCTCGGGTCGGCAGATGAGATCACAGTGGCTGTTCAGCAGATCTTTAGTTAATTACATCGACACTGATAAGTGCCTGCGTTGCTGGTGAAATTGATCTGATCTCACGGGGGAGATGAAAAGGCTAACGATGCAGCTTCTACCATGAGAAAGGGAATTGCAACGGAGACCATCATTGATGTTGCAAAAGGCAGGCCAACTCTTGGCTTCCAACTTGAAGAACACTTTCTATGTATCTACCCATTCTTTCCCCCTTTCTTTCACTACTCTTGGACAAGCACTTCTTACTTTATGCTGTTTCTTAATGTATATATTCTTATTATGCTCTCCCCCTCTCTCATTATCTCTCCCTCTCTCTCTCTTATCCTTTCCTGTGTAAAAGTTTTGGAGAAACTTTTCTACTTTCAAAACTACTCTTAGAAATGGTCACAACTTTTCATTGGTAGGGGCATACCTCCTTCCAGGGGATGGTGTTAGGCCTACACCCTCAAACCAAGTGTCGATGAAACTCCTTTTGCTTTTTGAAGGACACCTCCTATCCAACTGAAGCAGACTTCCATTGTGCTTAAAATTGTTACTGTTTTGGGGCTAGCTCTTTCAACCTGCTTCCTAATACACAAGATCACTATTTCCCCTTCACTTGCTCCAACACCCAATAGGTCGAGACTAACTACCCACATTGTGCCACAACCCGTCTATCTAGTGAGCGCACCACAACCAGATTGCGGCTTGTGCACAGCCTGATAAAACACATATAGCATTAGGCTACCCGAGATTTGAAACAAGGAAAGATGAAAATGGGTAAGCTTCAGAATGCATTTCCTGGACCCCTCAAGAGCAGTATCACAGAGGACAGAATATCAGCAACTCATGAAACCTCCATCCAAGGACCACCTGCACAAGGTGAAGAAAATGAATGCTGTTCTAGTTTCTGCTTTTACGCAGTGTTGTTAATCTGTAAGTGGAGCTTTTGCATAGCACACTAGAAATGCAGAATCACATGAGGTGGAAACAGAGAAAAACAAAGACAGTTGTTAGGAAGAGGGTAATTATGGACACATACAAGGCTCTATAATCGCAGTCTGCAGCAACAAGACACACTGGGCTGTCGTGACATATTCGCCCTATATTTTGAAAAATAAACTTTAAATTTTAAAAGAAGTTATCTATCCATTTACCACAATCATACTGTGAAACTGTTTGTTATATAACGGGTCAAAACCATGTCCGAAGAGAACAAAGATGGGGCCTAACAGTTCCACTGAAAATAAAAGCCACCTGGACATTTTTAGCATCATCAGTCACAGTGAATGTGCTGTTGATCGCTCAATCTGAATCGTAACATGACTGATGTTATATTCTCTTTGAATGTACCCAATCACATTATCAAGAACCTGGTCAGCATCAGCATCTGGTTTTATCTCCACATGGCATGCCAATAAAACCTTGCCAACAGTTATCGCCCATATATGCAACTCATGGACAGCCTGTACCTCCTCCATTTCACACAACCCCTCCTCCAGTCTCCTGGCATCAATCTCCCTTGGCGTGCTCTCCATCAAAACTTCAAGAATATTTCTGAGCATCTTGATTGTTGTTGCTAATACAACGAGAGAGAAAAAAAGAGTGCACAGAAGATCAATGATTCGCCATTCTGGCTTCCACCAGATCATAGCTCCACCAATCATTACTCCTACACTCTGGATACAGTCTCCAAGTACGTGGAGATAAGCACCTTGAACATTGATATTCCAATGCTTGAACTTACCAGTGGACACAGAATTATGTACCGTATCAGCGCAGCTATCTTCTGAATGACTAAGCAAAGGCTTATTCAATTGATCATCATCAACAGGACTTCCCTTGCTTTGTGCTTCATGTTTGTGCTTTGAGTGGCAATGCTCTTCCGCATGGTTGTGATGTTCTGCCTTATGCTCTTCTCCATGCTCAGAATGAACTTCTATGTTCTTCGAATGGCATTCTCTCATCCCCTCCCTGCCTTGTTCTCCGTTGTGTTTGCCTTCCCCATTCTCAGTGTCAACTCCACAATGCTTGGTGTGGTTCTCCTCCTCATGCATGGAGTGACCTAGATCATGATGCATATTGACAATACGACCGTGGTCATGATCATGAACATGGCCATGACCTCCATACCCATGGCCATGACCTCCAGATCCATGGCCATGACCTCCATACCCATGGCCATGACCTCCATGACCTCCAGATCCATGGCCATGACCTCCATGTCCATGGCCATGGCCATGATCATGGCCCAGCACAAGAACCATGATGATATTCACAATTAATCCAAAGAAAGCAACAGCAAACATCAAAGAACCTTCAACCTCACCACTATCATGTACAATTCGATTTATGGCTTCAAAAACCAGAATACCCGTAAGAAGCCAAATCAGCTGTATGGAGACTAGAGTTCCCAGAATTTCAATTCGGAAAAAACCATAGCTTTGTTGAGGTGTAGCTTCCCAACCTGATGCCCACAAGGAAAAAAGTGAGATGCCAAAGGCCGTAACATCTGTTAACAGGTGTGCTGCATCAGTCAATATGGCTAAACTATTGGCCTTAAGGGCACCGACTACTTCTATGGCCATGAAAATAATACAAAGCACTGCGACCCTCCAAAGTTTCTTCATGGAGGCCTGTCGCTCTTCTGCATTGTTGCCACCACTCGCACTGTCTGAAAAACCACATGTTGCAGCACCTCCACAACTCTTCTTTCCCAGTTGGGTTGGCTTTCTTGCATGGATCTCCCTATTGATTTCAATTATATGTGCACTGTGAGAACCTGAAGCTTCCACCATCTGAAACATGAATATTCAAAAACCAATTACTAAATGTCACAGCATGCAGACTTGCAATTCTATGTGCATGAAATTTTACAAAAATCTGTGACTGCAATTTTTTGAGAGAAAGATTCTCAACAATCAGCTAAAAGAACTTAGTTCCTAACCTTGAATAACACCACCCAGAAATATAATAACATGAATTGCAACATAACCCAGAAAAAGTAACTATTTTGAAGCATGAGTAGATCATACATGCGATGGACTAACAACACCCAGGATCAATATCACCTCAAGTATCAGCACCTCGAAAAGCAACACCTAACTGGAGTCAACTTCAGTTGAGAACATCAAGAACACAAATCTCAGACAATGAAGATCATCTTCAACGAATAAAAGAAACAAATTAAAGAAGGTTAGTTATGAATTAAAGAAGGTTCGTTCTTGCTCCTGCTTCTATTACTACAATTTTGACAAGTCTACAGTAAGTGCAAATGTTCTACAACCATCTATCATACAGAAAGGCAAATTTCGAAAAACAACCGGGAAAATCATTCCAGTGGGGATTACCAGGTAAGGTGACAGAATAAACTTACAATCAAAACTACCATCTCTCCTTAACTCAAATTTGGTTAACATAACAAATAACTTAAGCTGAACCTTTGCAACCCCCAATCCACAACCCTTTCATTTTTCTGAGACCAGCACACATCTCCTAACCAAAGTTTACATCTTAAGAAAGTTGCTAATTCGTGCAATTTCATGAAGTCCCATCTAAGCAGTCTTGTTTGGCAGAAGAATTTCATTGTCCTCGACATGCTCAGCACTAAGTCATGCCAAACAAAGCCAGTCATTGTTACTTATTCCAACTCTGTGACACAAAGAGACAAGTCCTGAAGCTATAAAATAGGGAGAAAAGAAATTTCCTCTTGCATTAACATAATTTAGCTGTTGCAAAATTTCTATAAGACAAAAACCTTTACATTAACAAAGTCCTCAAAATTATTGATGGTGAGGAGATACCCTTTCCTTATCAGGATGAAAAGGGAAGAGCAAACCTATTGTTTTAGCCTTTTAGGTACTGATGGAAGAAGGATCAACGAAAAGGGTAAAAAGGAAAAAAAATAGTAATACCTGGAATTTCTAACCGCCCTTAAGAAAAACTGAGAAGACTTATCAGAAGTTTGAACTGTTGTAAGCAATAAAAACACTCATCACTTCACCTAGAAAATTTAATCTTAGAGTATTCTCTTTTGTCTTTTAAGTTTTAACCTTCATCTCAATGTCATTTTGGCATTTAGCATGAAAAAGTTACCTGTTTTTTTCCTCCTGTACTATACCACTTGCTTGCATACCAAAATGTAGCGTTGGAGAATGTTATCTAGATAGCAAGCAGCAATGAAGCTTCCAAATAATCAAACCAGCTTCCTGCATAGCGAACCTTGTGATTCATGAATGCCCATCGTATGAATTCGAACCTATGTTTGCCACTACAAATTGCTTTCCTCTTCTTATCGATGACTGTTTGTTTGTTTCTTTAGCAACTGCTTGCACCATTTAAGAAACACACACGCATAAAAAAAATGCTATCACCTAACTTTCATGAAATTAGATGCACTATCACAACTCCATCTGCATTATGTTGCATAGTTCTGTATCTTCTTCTGGTTCTAAGAGGTGAATGGAAACAATAAACTAGCCATCTTTTAAAAGTACAGAAGAAAATAGCGCCAGCAAATAACATGCTGAAAGGAACTTGGCACAAGTTTCTCCATACATCATCCCAAAACTGCATCGACCACAACCAGGAAAGGAACTTAGGAGTACCAAAATGTCGGTACTGTGATAAGTAAAATAATGATGGTAGCATTTGTACCTTGGGCACAACCTACTTAATCATAACAAAATTACCCTGATTCGAAGAGCTGTAAAACAGGAGCTAAGAAGCCTCAAATTGTGTGCAGAAGAATATAATAACGCCTATGGAATTCATTGACAAATAGCCAAAAAAGTTTTGAGATAAAAGACAAAATTTCGGAAAAGACAAATTGCAAGACACAACTGATGTAATAAAGCCTGCCCTGTGAATGTTCAAATCTAAGACCACACAAACACATCACCTGGATTTCAAACACCAACCATGCCACAGAAAAATTACACGTACTCTAACCGAACATTAAATCAAGCAACATAGAAGTTATGGCTGACCATGGAAACCGCCAATTAACTAGAAAGGCATCCAAATCAAACAATTTCTCAAAAACATGCACTGTTCAAATGACGAAGTATTTGAAAAAGCAGTATTAACTCGCAATGACGTGAACATCCGCGCAAAGAAAGGAGTACGGTGATATCACTGCTCCTAAAGCAACGAAAGACACAATTTTCGACAAGAGGATGGACATCTTTCTTTGCTGCTCCAACAGAAAGGCCTAAACTAAATCGACAGGAAGAGCACATCATGTTGGTCTCCCTCTATCTCTCTGCATCGAGCATCTAGCATGCTGGGACCAACGAAAGAAGAGATACCTGACCGGAGGGGAAGGTGTAGATCATTGGGGTCGTGCAGCAGAGGACGACACCAGGTAGAAGCTATTTTTTGTCGGCTGAACGTGTCAACCTCAAACATTTAGGACCAACAGGTTTAGTTGTAACTAAATAAGGACGTTTTGATCAAGAGATGCTAGAGACTCCTCCATTATGCAATAGAAAAACGATCACAAATATAAAGCTGCTCTTTTCGGCCGAAAAGGGTCAGCCCTCTTATTATTGAATTAAACTGAGCCATAGACAATCCTTCCCATTATCAAGCCGGCAATCAGCGTTCATTCTCTTTGCATGCGTGATATATATGGCATGCCTCATCCGATGGACAATCCGGTGACAGTAATCAACCAACACAAAAGCACCCAAAGCAGCAAATAGGATCAAGGAAACGCATCATTGTGTACAATTGTAGAGAGCCATATAGCAGGAAAATGGTCAAACCGTCAAAGATGATAACCAGATTTAAACAATAGAAAAGATGAACTCCAAAGTTTTCGAACCATATTGAAACCACGAAAAGGATCTTCTCAAAAACATTCGAGCCAAGGTGCAGAAGGCTTCCCAAGTCCCGTGACTAAATCAACAAGACGAAAAACAAAAGCGGCAGAGTATTGATCTTACGCGCTTGAAACAATCATCCTTCAAAAGGTAAATCCAATAGCGCCATTAACTAGCAGACCCAATTTCATAAACTCAGTTGGCACAAACAAAGTTCCCTCCCTTGACCACTTTGAGGAAACCCAACATGCAAAAAAGAGAGGAAGGGAATAGAAGGAAAAGCAGACATCCTCACAACTCATCCTCATCACCAACTATAATCTCAAGGAATCCTTCAAAATTCTTGGGGAGTAATTCCTGGGCAGAGAGACACACCTTTTGGTTTCTTGCGAGTGAATGCGATTAATGACGATTGTACGCACTCAGACCGAGAGCGAGAAGGCTGTGCGTTGCTCAGCTATCATCGCCTCTGTCAAGACAATATATATAATATATGTATATATCTATAGACGGACAGCAACGTCCAATCCTCAATTATTTAATCTCCTAAGATGATCAATAATAAAAGGAGAAAAACATCTGTTAGTGAGAGAGAAATACCATGCTTAATTGCGCATATGAGGGGGCTGTGTGGTGGTGAAGTTGGGGGCAAGAGCGCGCGCGAGAGAGAGAGAGAGCCGATAAAGAACAAACCGCAAAGAGAGAGAGAGAGAGAGAGCCGATAAAGAACAAACCGCAAAGAGAGAGAGAGAGAGAGAGAGAGAGAGAGAGAGACGAGAGATAAAGGTTGAAGATTCCAGCAGATTCACAATTCACATGCTCGGTGGCTTTATAAACTTCCTAAAAGGCATCGCACTTTTCTTTAATCTTAGTGGCGATATCTCAGCAGATCCCTTTGCTTGATAGTTGATTCTTCATTTCTTTGTTCCGAGTTACCAGGAATATTACGCGTATCATGACGTGAAGGATTTGGTTTTTAACGCCCGTCAAGGAACTTTAAGTTGCGTTTGGATGACATTCTGGAAAAATAGTTTTTATCAAAATTTGGTTTTGTAGAAGTCGATTTTTTTTACTGCGTTCTTGATGCATGACAAAAGTTCGGCTCATTATTTTTGAAACTCTGTTTGGATAACAAAAATGAGTTTTGAGAGCTGTTTTTAGAAATTAGTTTAAAGTGACTGGTAGTTAATTTACAGCTAGTTAATTTAAACTGTAGGTTACAGTTTTTTCAAATATCCATTGCCTTCATGGGTCTCTCCAAGTAGATCTCCTCTGATGGATCCCTTCACAGGCCATCATCTTCGCTTCAACTTAGTTGATTCATTGATCGTGGGTGCAAAAGCATTTGCAAAACTTAGAGTCGATGAAAAGTGACAGTCGATGACTTGTTCATTACCACTGTCAAAGAAAGACCTGCTATGTTATGTTTTTGTAACACCCCAGAAAATTAATCTTGTATTGAAGATTGAGTATCCAAAACTGGTTTTTAGTAAAAAGTGAAAAACCTGCTCCCTGGAGAAAAGCCATTTTCAGGAAAACACTTTCAACCCAACACGGCAAAAAAATACGTGCTGAAGCCAAAATGCTGGTCTGGTGTGCAAACACGCCCTCAGCCGTGTTTTCCAACTATTTCTGAATACTTTCAAAGAGTTATTACTTTTAGCGTGTTATATAATTTGTCATTTATATTTTGCAAAAGTTAAAATTTTCAATAATTTTTGCTGAGAATTTTACAACTCCGTGCAAGATGCGATTTAACAGGGAAAGGTCCATATTGGCAGGCCGCAGGCATATCTTTCGTTCAGCGTGGATTTCCCATTGATTGTGAATAAGACGGCAGTTGGAAGACATACGTCCGACGATGCGTTGTTTAAAGTTCTAATTGAAACTTCCTTTCATATTTGTGAGAGTTTGGATTGCCTTTTTGCTTTTGTACTTTTCCCTGAATAGAATAAAAGAAGAGGATAGTGGAAGACTGGTTGCGTGGGGATCGTCGTGAACTTGTGGAGGAGGAGAAACAGGCTCTTCGGCGGAGAAGCTGGTGAGTGGTGCATGATTGAATTCAATTATGACCCAGTTCGGCCCCACAATTTAAAGTTGCAGAAATGTTTCGCCGACGGGCGACTTGGAGGAAGACGACAGAGCAACTCCTTCGAGTTGTTTGAGTTCCAAAACCCGTTCATAAGACGACCTGTTTGCTCTAGCTATGATTTAATTCAAGCGGTTTTCAAAATACTCAGCACTGAACTTCAACATAAAGCAGAAGCCCATGTCAGTAGACATGGGCTTCAATATTTACCATTTAATATGTACAATACATATTAAATATGTATTATACTAGACATGCTAAACTTGGTAAGGTATTATATATATATATACCAGGCGACATACCAGGCAGTGTAAAAGCCCTGGGTGTAGCTTTTGTCTTTCTTCATCATCAATCAAATCACTGATTTTATTTATTTATCAACCCAATCGCAATTCTTTTTTTTTTTCAAACCAACGAATAGATGTCTTTACTAATACAACTTAAATACCTCATACTTCTAAACAAAAAAAAGTGGTTGAACTGATGATAAGATACTTATGACATAGATGATATCGATGGATATTCAAATCTTTTATAATGTATTGGTTACAAAAACACACTATTCTACTACAAGTGTATCTGTGCATCCATGGTAGAACAGAAAGGGGATTTTAAATGGAGAATAGACCTAGCAACAGCATCTAAAAAACAAATGGTACATTTTAGGCTTGTCAAGGCTGGTCCGACGCTACAATCGCAGAAATGCAAAAACCAGGAGTTGCCATTTAAAAAAAAAATCTGAAAAAATACAGTGCAAATTAACAAAAAATTAAAAAGAAAAGGAAAAAAGATCACAGAACTGCCTTCTTTTTGGGTTCAAGAACAGGAGGGTCAATATCGATGCCCATATTCGCAGCAGTGCCAGCAATAATCCTTATGGCAGATTCGATACTTGAACAGTTCAAGTCTGGCAACTTCTCTGTTGCTATGGCCCGTACTTGGTCAATGGTTACCTTCCCCACTTTCTCAGTCTTTGGGTCCTTTGAACCCTTTTCAACACCTACAGGAGGAAAAATAAAGCTCCAACGGTTTAATACAGGTATTTACAATAAAATTCCAGAGACAGTAGCAGGTCGCGATATGATCCAGCAAGATAGAATCCTAAGTTATAATTCAACTTCATAGCTGTAGTAATACTACAAGGTGAGGCAACAGTTTCCAGTCATAAAGGTATCAGTATTCATCATCGACCTTCACGTTTTTACATTTGGGCACGCAGTTGTGCAACCAATTATATGGGTATGACCAACGAAAAACCTAAAGTCCTCATAATTTCGGTAGTATCAGAAGAAGGAACCCACATGACGGGGATGAGTTACCTTAACGACCAACAAAATGATCAGCAGGACATTCATATCAACTTATACATACAGACTAGGTAAGAATTGGAAAAACTGAATGACATCCTCATAGTTTATGAATTCCTGCATAATGGATTCGCAAGGACCTCCACACCGGAAGAGTACTAAGTCCACATACATGGCACCAAAGGTGCAGATATTCCGAATCAAGAAAATCTCTTATTGAAATCAACATGGAAAAAGCTCTGTCAAGCATCATTGCAGTTGGATCTCAAAACCAGTCGTCATAATGCGACATTATTACTTCTTTGGAAATTTTACATACATTAGTTTTTGGTTTTACTTTTAGTCTTTTAGATAATAAAAATAATCAATTCCCTGATATCTCAAAGGATATCTGATAATCATAAAAGGAGTACTTGAAACATGACCTATCAAGGCATAGATTCCAAAATAATGAACACATGCAACTGTCAACTTTTGGACTCTTGTTGGCCTGAGAACTAGAAAAAAAGGAAAACGAAGAGGAAATATGCAAGTAAAACTAAAAAGGTGAGATAAAGCAACAAGATGACCTCTAAGTATGCTTCACAAACTCTTCCAACATGAGCAGACAGTTTCTCTGTTTTTGACAATCTCAGGAAAGGATACGAAAAAAGGCAATTGCCCATTAAATAGGACAATAAACTATAAACATTTGATGACTACATATTGATTTTGCTATCCATTTCCTTCCCCAGTACTGATGCACGTAGTTCTTGCATTCTGACTTACCTAGTTGCTCCCTTTTCAGTACCAAGATGAGTTCCGTGTTTATCATTTCAACTCTGAATTGAAGATTGAGCTTCTACCAGCATCACTCACGAACTTTAACATCTCAACCATGAATTTATCTAACTTTATAACCTCATGATTTCACAAGTTTCAGTTTTCATGCATATGATTTTGAAATTCAGGATTCCCAGTGCAGATCTTGAGCTCTTGAAATTTAAAGCCCCAGAAATTTATCAGAAAGATCCAATCAAGTAAAAGAGTGAACTGTGAAGATGAAATCCATAGCCAACAAATTTTCTATCTTCACCATTGCTTTTAGGTCAAATGTTGGCAAGTGCTTGTAATTCTGGACTCTCTTAGAAGAAATCAGTTCCTGATAATTTCAAAGCAAAGATAAGCCGAGAAAACTCAAGTGCAAAAGTTTTCCCATTATCAGAACCAGAAAGGCACTAAAATACGGTGGTGCATGTGCATGTGTGTGCAGTTCTTGAAGTGCCCAAGGAGCCCAAATAGAAACAAATAAAGTCCACTCCACCTTAAGCTTGAATGCAGTCATCCACTCCACCTTAAGCTTGAATGCAGTCATCACTATAAATACCAATAACTAAACGAAATAATGAATTGACTTGGTGAACATGTTATTGAAACTATACGATCAAGGGAACTGTTTGCCTTCCAAATCCACAGACAAAATGCTACCCTCTATTTTGAAGGGTACAGGGACTGCCATTCAATGCCCCAATTGAGACTATAACTGGCTACCCTGGCAGAGACAGTCAGTACCATTCACAATGAACAAGTTGAACCTGTGCAAGACCAAACGAAAGCTAGCACAAACTAATTGTTTTTACTTCTTAACTATCCCATCAGTCAATTTAAAATCCTTGAATTCCTAAATCTTATAGTGTGTAGCTTCATCAGTGGACATTCTGCAGCATATGTCTACAGAAAATAGTAAACCTTTTGAATCATGAATGTGTATCCTGTTATAACTTAACGGGTCAAAGGTCCAACCATTTGAGATATAAATGACTCAAAACAACAAAAAATGGAAGGCAAGCAGCACAGGTGAAAACTAGTATGAAAATATTCGACCAACAGATACACCAGATAGCTTTCTTGTTCTCAATGCATCAAATAAGTGCAATCATACTTTTGGCTGCTAAGTTCTGCCTACCCAGCTTGATTATCCAGAAAAAGAAAAGCTTTCCTACGCCAAGAAGATAACAAAATGCACCTTACATAATGCAAGTGGGTATAATGGTCATAGAATGATGTGTGAACCCAATATTTCCTTAGCAAGACCATGGGCATACATCATAATTTTTATACAAGTGGGAAAAATGGTCCATGTCATGATATCGCAACCCAAGATTTCCAACCGATACCATGGACCTATGTCATATTCTAACCTTAAAACTTTCCAAATTCGTGCCCAAATTTTCATGGTATAACAAATACATGCTTAAATTTTCTTTCATTTAAAACACTCCTTTTATGTATAATTAGGTGGCTAAACGTAATATTTTTGAACAAGAGCTGTTTTTGCTAACCGTTCAAAAAATTGAGCGTACTTCTGTAAAGTTTCTAACCTTTATTTTTTCTCATGTGTACTTGAATTAAGTAAACAACCGAATTGCAAAATAGAAATCAAGTGACAAAGTAAAACACACTACTAGGTTGCTCACGAGAGAGAGAAAGAGAGAGAGAGAGGTGTTTACGTGGTCCGGTCTGCAGCCAACATCAGCAGGCAAAAGCAGATCAAGAAAGTTACTATCAGAGACGAAGATTACAAGTCTCTCAAAGAAACGAATGTAGAAGACTCACATAGCCCTTAATACACCATAAATATGTTATATAAAATAGAAAAAGAAACCTAATTGTTCATGTATATCACCATTGCACGGTCTCAACAAGAATTGCTTGTACAGAATTTATGCATCATAGCCGATTGACCGTTACAAGTATCACCTCAAGAGAACATGAAGCAATTTTCCTTCATATATCCCCTTGTAGAGGCCATCAAATTGTTCGCAATGTGTTTTCACAAATAATTCTACAGCACAAATGCTTCACATTCATGGATTCCAAAAAGAGAACAGTCCAAAAACACCGCAGCTCGTCTCTCATAAATGATGCTAAAATCATGGATAACGATTTACCTGCAGCTTTAAGCAGAAGAACCGAAGCAGGGGGAGTCTTGAGAATAAAGGTAAAGCTCTTGTCCTGTCTCATTTCAATACAATACACAAATCAGTCACACCTCCAGGCATCAAACAACAGATAATTCGCTTCAACCTGGGAAGTATTCTAAGTGCACAAGGAAAGAAAAACAACAAAAAAGGAAAAAGGAAAAGAAAAGCACCCAACATACATCATAGACCGTTATTTCCACCGGAATCACGTATCCAGCCTTCTCGGCCGTCTTGGCATTGTACTCCTTGCAGAACGCCATGATATTTACACCTTTAGACCCAAGAGCAGGGCCGACGGGCGGCGCCGGAGTGGCCTTTCCGGCATCCAGAGCAAGCTTTACGATTCCAACCACTGCAATTTCAAAGCACCCCCACAAGAAGTAAGCACTTGGCAAAACCATTCAATTACCCTAAGAAGACGGTAAGTCAGCAGCATTTGGTTACCCTTTTTAGCCTTTCCAGCGGGCTTCGGAGGAGCCATGGCTTTGATGGTAAGAGTTCTGGAGGTGAGATAGAGTGGCTGATTCTGTAGGAAGTGGTGAGTGATGGACATCTTCTTCAGGGAAACGGTCCCCAAAATTGAAGACGAAAGCTTGTTGGAAGAAGAGGAAGATGATGGGGAGGAGGAGGCAACATTGGGTAGAGCGACATATGATGAGGCAGCCATTGCTGGCGCGCAGAGACAGGCGCGCAGAGAGATGAAGAACGAGAGAGAAAGCGAGGGAGAATGAGGAAGAAGCAGTCTGAAGTGATAACGTGCCGGCTAACGTCCCAACGGGCGAAGCCATAGCCTTTATCTTAGGTAACAGCATAGTAAATCTAGAAAACAAGTTCCAATAATCTAAGCCGTCGATTGCCTGGGGGAGAGATTTAGGCATTGGCAAGATCAACTGGATTAATGGGCAAGCTGCGAGCATTTGATTTATAGGTCACCACTTTGTAAGGTGGATATTTCTCAATTTATGTGACCGTTTCTTATTTAGGGTCAAAGCTTGCCAGTAATTCTCAAACAAGGCTTAATCTACTTTTAAAGAAACTTCTACGAAAGCACCTTATCTTTCTTACGGTTTTCTAACTCGAGTTAAAATTTTCAATCAAGTTTAATCAATATCAATGTGTTCATCTTTATTCTATGGAAATATAAACAAAAAATATATTAAAAACCCAAAATGAATTTTTAATAGTAATAAGAACACAATATGCTAAGCCTACTCTAGGGACCAACTTCCAACACTTACTCGAAAGAACGTTCCCATAAGATTAAAACTAGCATCAACCTAACCATCAACCTGAATTAAGCGAACAAAATTGTCATAATACCCATAAGTTAGTTTCCTTCTCATGAATTACAGAACCCCTTTAATTATACCTAGACATACAATTCCACATCCCTATCTCTTTAAATTAGTTAGAGATGCTTTATAATTGTCTAATTAATTAGCAATATTTTTAACAATTCACTTTCAATCGCATTAATGAACTGTAGGCGCAGCTTTAAAGGTTCTTAGAGTTGTATATATATATGAAACCTATTCAAAAAATTAGGCGTTTCCTAGATATTTTGTAAAGGGTATAATGATCTAGTACACTTAATGAGTAACTTGACAGAAGAATCCATGAATAGCTTTAGTTAACCACTAAACTAGCCAGCCATGTTTTAATAATTATTAATTAGAAAAACTGAAACATTATACTGCAACAAAAGCGCACTGTTTTAATCATTATTAATTAGAAAAACTGAAATATTATACTGCAACAAAAGCGCACTTTACCCAATCTTCTTCAAACATAACATGACATGTTAAATCATTCATCTCAGCCTTATGTATAGAAGGTATGCAAGGTAGGCATCACTGTAATAAATGCATTTCAGTTGGCTATCACTAAAATTTTACAGGTGATCTTCAAAATATATTTACATATTTTTAGCTTCGGAAGGTAACAATGAAAACCCAAAAGAGTAACGTTTTCTCAAGAGGGCAGTTATTCAATTTATATCTTTCTTTGGCACCATTTAGAAAATTCACATCCTATCCAAAAAATGTTTTATTTAACTGGGGAAAAAAACTAGTTCTACAATAAAATTTCTCTAGATAATGTATACAACTTCCTTATCCTGATTTTCCCAAGAGTGAAAGGGTGAACCATTAACATACTGGGGGTCCTTAATTGCGTACAACCTTATTCAAGTGCAAGAACTGCTAAGGTTCATGAACGCGCATTCTAAAAGAGTACTGCTGCTGCCAGCGAGAGAGCTTATTTTTGCCTTTTTCTTTCCTATATCCACATAAGAATGTTTCAAACTTTCAGGTATAATTTCACGATCGTCTTGTGTAGACTAAGAGTGCTTAATCCCTTGGCTGAAGTGCTGCCGATATTCTCCACATATCGGATGCAGACTGAAGTGATGCCAAGTGATACGCATCCTAAAAATTTACGTTCTTTTGTTTGAATAAATATTCTAAAGTATTTGTGAACTCATTTTTAAATAAAAATAGAAAAATATCCCAATACCGACGATGTGCATCAGCTGGAACCACGTGCCATTCAAAAAAATGATACCCAAAAATGTTTTTTGTAGAACATGACTTGGTTACCATAATCAGGATCTAAGGGATTGAAAAGTGTGATTCTTCTTGCTGAAAGTTTTAAATGCAAACACTAATCTTTTCTTTGGATTGATAATCACCTTTCAACATATAATTTACTAGAACTATCAAAAGCACCGTGATTCGCAAAGGTTGCCCCATAATCAAAGCATCAACTACTTTTCTGTTCCTTTTGGTGACAGTAGAAATGAAGGAAGCAACCAAAAAAAAAAGGGAAGATACGTTGATGTATATTTTGAAAAATGAAATATTTAGAGCATATAATTCCAAAATATGCACTTTTAGCTCATCCGAGATTGTATCCACAAACATTCATAGAAAAGGAATCTAAAAAAACACTTCCTGTTGCAGATTATGAGATGATTCGGAAAATCTTTTGGTTTTTTCACAAGATATTCAAGAACTGAATAATTACATGATAACGCAATCATCCAATGATGATACTAGCAGGATTTTTGTCTAAATATCACTATGATACTAATGCCACAGTAGAATTTTTTGTTTCTGAAGAACTATATAAGGGAGGGATATTATATAAGCATCCTAATAGCAGTGTGAAACCCGTAGCCTGTACCTAATAGGAGTTGTTAATTTCAAAATGATCTTACAAATAGGTCAATTTCACCTTCTTTTTTTTTTTGTCAAAAATTTATACTTATTTCCCATGCTTCCCCATGTATGCAAGCTGTAACCTCGTTGGCCAACCAGCAGCGCGATAGATTCCATTGGTAAACAAGGGCCACCAAGTTTGCAGCTACATGCTCTCTGAGATGCCAATAAGTTACCCACAACTATGTAAAGACATCAGAAGATCCAAGTAACCAATACTGGGGAGAGAATATGAAACAAGAAAAGCAGTGAAAGAGTAGGAAGAACGAAAATGTGCATCACGGACCCACGGTATGATGCCACTAGAAGAAGAACGTCCCAGAATCATTAAGTGTTGAATGCTCTACTGGAAATACTGGGTTGAAGCAGCCACTAGAAGTTCCCCTGAATAATTGGAATCTATATGTGTTCTAATTATCTCCTGACAGGATCATGCTGACTAGGACAAAAATGTATAACAGTGACACGTACAAGCTGCTTAACATACAGAAAGGCCTTAGAACCAAAACGTAAGCAGTGACACGTACAACAGTGACCTTATTCTGCAGGTGCTAAGGTCAACACATTGCATGACATGCAAACAGAAGATAACAATCCATAATTTAATCGTTGATGTTTACAAAGCAAGAGGAAAATTTTCCAGTGTTTTCTTCATAAGGATTTCTGAGCTGCAGTTTCTCTAGGCCAACAGGATATTGCTGTAGTCATCCAATTTTTCCATTTAGGTGAGGTTCCCCCAACTCTTCTATGCTCTGGCAAAGTGGGAGAAGATTATCCTCCATATGCTTCAAAGTAGATGAGGAATATCCTCACCTGCTAAGAAGAATGGAAAGTTTCATAACTTCACCACCAACAGATAGCTATTTCACATTGTATAAAATTCAAAATTAGACATTTCAACACATATGATTGAAACATTCACTAAAGGATCTGTATACAGAGGTCGAGTAACCTCCTTCCAAAGCAAGAACCAATATTCTAGTGTCTTTGTACTTGCCACTACAAAAGAGAAAAAAGATCCAAGTAGCAAGGTAGATCAAAACAAGAGGGACAAAACAACAAGAGAAGAAACAAACAAGAGGGACAAAACAACAAGAGGGGAAACATACAAAATATGTCATGGAAGAGAAACATTTCATCATTGAACATCTGTGGAACCCAAGGCTGCCCATTTATCCTGAATCGTATACATAAGACTGATTAGCTTATAATAGACATTGCACCCTAAGGAAACATCAATATAGGTTTGTCGACAAGGAAAACATGAACTGATTGTGTCAACTATCAGATACATTGGAGAACGCAAGAAATTGGATAATAATGTAGCTGATCAAGTCAACTACCGATGAATATTCAGGAAATAAAATAAAAACACAAAGACGAAGAGGAAATGAGGAGAAACAATTAAAACTGAAACTGTCTAACTATTGAGTACAATAATGGGGTCACTTCTTAGAAGCAAAAGAAGCATCCAACCTTCACTACAAAGGAATTGAACTCTAGACTCCACAGCCTAATGGCCTGGTTGGCCTTATATAAGTGGTTTGAGGAAAGTGAGTGGTAACCTTACCTTTTCCTGCCTTCAGCCTATCCGTTACCCACACAGATCCTTTCTTGCAGAGGAAAAAACACAGATGCATCAAGTTCTTCCCCCTTGGAGAATACCTTGCCCCCAAGATGTGAAGTCTTGAAAATGCCTCTAGATTTCTTCTGAGACTTTTTAGATGCCTGAAACTGATCCCATTCCTCGGACCTCCATTCGGTGAGCTAGTCAGTGCACAGATGTCATGCCTGGCATGCCCTGTGCTATCCCAAAATCCTAAATGGTTGAACCAGTGTTGTATCATATGAAGTGAAGGTGTATCTTACAATACGAATGGTAACTGTTGGGAAAATCAATACAGTACACCCCTTTTCCAATACAGGGTACTAGAGACCCCTTTTTTTAATTGGGTATTAAAAAGCCCTCTCTCCTAGCTTCTGAACACTCTTAGAAGTTGAGTGAAGTAGATCTCTTATCAATTTAGCATAGAAAACATCAACTTGAAGGAAGCTTTGTGCTTGAGAGATCAATTTGTAATTGAAAAAAAGGGGCTTCCGATTTCTTTCCCAAAATGTATAAAAATCTCTTGCCATAGATTTCTATTGTTTTATGAAGATTAGATTTCTATCGTTTTCTAAAGATTGTCATAGATTTTCATTGTTTTGTAGTTATATGACTTCAGACAATCCCGCATAAAAATGGTGCACAAGCGCAAGGAAAATGATTGATTGAAAATCATCTATAAGTATTATAATTAGATGATGAATGATGTGTATATGACAGTTGATTATTTTCATTTACTATTTGCATTAAAAACATTTTCATCTTGTAATGTACAAGACTTTAAACTTGTTTTTTAAT
Organism: Nymphaea thermarum; assembly: GCA_011799765.1. Lineage (NCBI taxonomy): Eukaryota > Viridiplantae > Streptophyta > Magnoliopsida > Nymphaeales > Nymphaeaceae > Nymphaea > Nymphaea thermarum. Next base: position 147,972 of record JAANDH010000135.1, on the reverse strand, counting down.
GTGTTATAACATTATGATCAAGTTATGTTATATTGATGAATGTTCATTCCTATAGGACTATATTTATGAGTTACATGTTTTTTATGGAGAACATATTTTTCTTGATTTTTCTAATCTTTTCTCTATTTTCTATTAGTTATTTTGATTTTTTAACTTACAAAGATAGCTTTACAATACATTTATGATATGTTACGATACACTATAATACAATGTATGGGCTATTATATGCACTTTACAACATTAGGTTGAACCACTGCTTGGTTCTCTTCAGTCATAGGCCACTCCTCCAATGTGTTTAACTACCAAAAATAATCCAAAATACCTGGGACCAACTTGTGTATTACACATTGTTCCTCAGTACTCTCTTTATGTAGACCCTTTAGCAAGCACCAAATCTCCTTCTTGAAACTCTTTGTCTAGTCTGTTCTAGTCTATTATCACTTCACACGATTTTTTGTGGTGGCAAGATTATTTTTTAACACCCAAAGGACCGACTCCTTGCTCTATAGTTGTGTATCCACTCTTCCCAACCAAATAGCATGCATAATAACCCTGTGAATGCATAGGAGGCCGTCCATAACCAGCTTATTAAGGGTCATCTGAATCAATTATTAGTGTGCAGCATTATAGGAATACTTGGTCCAAGCCAGAAATTTTGTCCAATTATGGGGTTGGTCAAGACAATGGTTAATAAGCTCAGTCTGCCCATCAGATTGAGACTAATATGCTGTGCTATATACAATTTGCTTCCTTGCATCTTGAAATAATTTTCTCCAAAAAGTGATCAAGAAGATTGTGTCCTGATCGCTTATGATGGACCTGAGCATTCATGCAGCTTGCCAACGTTTTTGTGAAAAGCTTCGACGACACTCCTAGAATTGCAAGGATTGATCAAAGGTATAACGTGGCGATATTTGGAAAGCCGATCAACATCCAACACAACCAGTTTATAGCCTGTGTCTTTGGTAATCTTTCAATGAATTCATGGTGGTATTCTCCATGCTTGATCTGGAATGGGCAGGGGTTGAAGTTTTCCCGGTGCCTTCATGGGTTCATACTTGTTACATTGACACATGCAGGCTTCTACAGGACATTTATGATATCTTACGATACATTATAATACAACATGGGTTACGATATGCACTTTACGACATTAGGTTGAACAACTGCTTGGTTCTCTTCAGTCATAGGCCACCCCTCCAATGTGTTTAACTACCAATAAATAATCCAAAATACCTGGGACCAACTTGTGTATTACAGATTGTTCCTCAGTGCTCTCTTTATCTAGACCCTTTAGCAAAGCACCAAATCTCCTTCTTGAAACTCTTTGTCTTGTTTGTTCTAGTCTATTATCACTTCACACGATTTTTTGTGGTGGCAAGGTTATCTTTTAACACCCAAAGGACCGACTCCTTGCTCTATAGTTGTGTATCCACTCTTCCCAACCAAATAGCCTGCATAATAACCCTGTAACTGCACAGGAGGCCGTCCATAACCAGCTTATTAACGGTCATCTGGATCAATTATTAGTGTGCAGTATTATAATTTATAGGAATACTTGGTTCAAGCCAGAAATTTTGTCCAATTATGGGGTTGGTCAAGACAATGGTTAATAAGCTCAATCTGCCCATCAGCTTGAGACTAATATGCTGTGCTATATGCAATTTGCTTCCTTGCATCTTGAAATAATTTTCTCCAAGAAGTGGTCAAGAAGGTTGTGTCCTGATCGCTTATGATGGACCTGAGCATTCATGCAGCTTGCCAATGTTTTTGTGAAAAGCTTCGACACCACTCCTAAAATTGCAAGGATTGACCAAAGGTATAACGTGGCGATATTTGGAAAGCTGATCAACATCCAACATAACCAGTTTAGCCTGTGTCTTTGGTAGTCTTTCAATGAATTCATGGTGGTATTCTCCATGCTTGATCTGGAGGGGTTGAAGTTTTCCCGGTCTCTTCATGGGTTCATACTCGTTACATTGACACATGCAGGCTTCTACAGGAGCTCTGATGCTCTGTTACATGCCAGTCCAGTAGAAAGTAGCCTTCACCCTTTGATAGGTCTTCTCCACTTCTCCATAACCACTTATGAGGTAGCATGGAGGTGTGCAACAATTTTTTAGATCAATTGTGAACCATCTGAGTAGTGGATCCCCAATAGAGTACCTTAAAAATTGTCCCTCTGATGCATTTATCTTTTGCTTCAAACTTAGTATCCCTGAATGACATTGGTGTTCCTATCCTTCTATAATTTGAAAACTAGTATGGCCATGGTCAAACATTCACCTGTTTCAAATCGCTTGTGTGACAGCTGCTGGACTGTTTTCAGCTCCACGCTAATACCACACTTTGAAATTGTACCCCATCAATTTGGTGATCTAGTGTTACCAGGTCAGGGACTCAGGGTTGATCCAGTGTTCCCAGGTTAGGGTTTCAACTTTCAACAGGAGCTCTGATGCTCTGTCACATGCCAGGCCAGTAGAATGTAGCCTTCACCCTTTGATAGGTCTTCTCCATAACCACTTATGAGGTAGCATGGAGGTGTGCAACAATTTTTTAGATCAATTGTGAACCATCTGAGTAGTGGATCCCCAATAGAGTACCTTAAAAATTGTCCCTCTGATGCATTTATCTTTTGCTTCAAACTTAGTATCCCTGAATGACATTGGTGTTCCTATCCTTCTATAATTTGAAAACTAATATGGCCATGGTCAAACATTCACCTGTTTCAAATCGCTTGTGTGACAGCTGCTGGACTGTTTTCAGCTCCACGCTAATACCACACTTTGAAATTGTACCCCATAACTTTGGTGATCTAGTGTTACCAGGTCAGGGTTGATCCAGTGTTCCCAGGTTAGGGTTTCAACTTTCAACATCTTGGCTGGGTAAGTATTGCAAATTGCAAGTCATAATCATGAAACACTAGCCCAGCAGACAATGAACTAAAAAGGCTATGGATGCCTTTGCCATAACTGGTTGAGATATCATTGCCACCTTCTGTTGCTGGGGCATGCCTCTCGGATGAAAAAATACATCCATATATCCTTCAAATCCTAGAGAATTCAAGGATATTTCATATTCCCCTATTTGGTCAACTTCTCCTGCTTCTCAGTCCACTAAGTACCTGTGGAGTTGCCTGCATTGATGGCTTGGCAGCTACTTATCATTGCAGTGATAGCATAACTCTTTCTTTCAGTGCTCTTGCATTTGTGGGTTCAAACTTTCTTTACCACCATAGAACAGTTCTCCACTGCTTCTGGTGGTTTTCTTTAATGGGAGCATTTCCTTCTCACTGATATGCTCCCCTAGTGGTTGTTTGGGCAACTGTAGGCCTCAAATCATGGAGGAATTTCTTTCATGTATTTCTGTACTACCTTTGCAAGCTCGAAACATTCTAGAAGAAATTTTTTTGGCTGTGCTGCTTGGACTTCTATGTGTAGACCTTCCTTAAGGCCTACAACAAACACTTTGATTAGAGCCTCCAATGTCCGCTTGTCCCCATGTGCCTGTCCTTTCAAAAGTGCCTTGGTGTTCATGTACCAACCCCGTGGTTGGATCTTCAAATGCTCCATCTTGAAATCCACATGCATGGAAGGATTGAACCATGTGGTGATTCCCCTAACAAATTTCTCCCACCCTGGCCTCCCATGAAGACCTTCAAATCAACTGTAGGACCTAAAAAATCCTCTTCCAGGTAAATACCAACATGGATTACTCTTTGGTCCTTGACTATTCCTTGGTGAATTCGAGTAAATCTAGCTCATTGGGTCTTCCCTGTTCACTCAGGGAATTTCAATTTAGTCGTCTTGATTGGTCCAATCCATTCCACCATGCTTTGGTTTCTGAGGGGACTAATTACTATTGGACCTTCCTTTTTCGTTGGTGACCGTCTCTCATTTTGATCTGCCATCGCTAGGGAGTATGAATCAAGTGTGTAGATGCCCCTTCCTTGGGTGCCCCTGATCCCCATGCCAATTTGAGCCTTCATTGTTCAGGTTTGTGGTGTTAGGGTGTAATATGACCTTATGCACCAAGTTTTATAGCTTCCCTTTTTTGCCCTAAAGATGCTAATTTATCTGTCTAACTCATTCACAAGCGCTTCTAGCCTGGTGCTTTCACCTTCAACTGTCTCAATGTATGACTCAATCGTACATCAGACTTTCTATAGTTTTAGCTGCCAGCTGGTGAGGGTGGAGACTAGTCCCTCGGATGTGACTTGTTCAGCCATGGCTCTGATACTAGAACTAATGGAGCTGATCAGCTACTTGTGAGTATTCAGGAAATGGGACCACAACATGGAGAGAGAAATAAGGAAAAATAATGGAAACTGAATGTATGTGCTGAGAATAGCCAAGGGCTCTCCTCTTTGGAGAGAAGACTCCAACCTTTGCCAAAAAGGAATTAAACTCTGGACTGTTGGCCTAATGCCCTAATTGGCCTTGTAGAGTGGCTTGACAAAAACGTGTGGCAACGAGTGGCAACATTACTTCATGGTGCCTCGACCCAATCCATTACCCACAAAAACCCCCTATAGGAAAGTGACATACAATGTATAACTTATTTTTGTTTAAAAGATCTATCAGGTAGTTAAAAGATTTATAACGTACACTTATTTTGTTCCATTGATCACACCAAACTATTTTTTCCTTTCATTACAGGTCCTTATTCCTTTTATAGAAGTTGACTTCAACTCTTCAAGTGAACTATTACACATGGGAAGTGAAATTTGACAACAACCTAGGATCTCCCCCTTGAACTCATTAAGCAAATTGTGGTTATGAAGGAGGGCAGTAACTTACGGACATAGGGCAGCCAGCCCAAACTCAATGCTAATTCATTGGCCATGTGAACACCAATGCACAAAGCAGTAGCATAGGCATGAAGATGACTTCAACTCTTCAAGTGAACTATTCCACGTGGGAAGTGAAATTTGACAACCTAGGATCTCCCCCTTGAACTCATTAATTAAATTGTGGTTATGAAGGAGGACAGTAACTTACGGACATAAGACAGCCAGCCCAAACTCAATGCGAATTCACTGGCCATGTGAACACCAATGCACAAAGCAGTAGCATAGGCGTGAAGATGACTTGGAAATGGTTGTCTATTGAAAGATAATAGATTGAAGCAACAAATATAGAGGTAGTAATTCCTAATACAGCACAACCTGGGCAGCAATTCAATCAACGCCGTGCGATACACAACCTATATGGCTATATTGTACGATACAGGGTGATACACCTTGTGTCGTACGATACATGTATATTTTAAAAAATATGGGGTTAAACCCTTCTTTTTGAAACTAATTTTTAAAACTTGCCTCCCTCTTCATTTATAAACATATCTAATAGTTGAAGGAGGGGGAGATTGTGGCAATTTTCAATATGAATAATCAATTTCACCATGAAATCGTCGATTTGAGGGCAGATTTATGCATGGATGGTTGATTCTTGTTTAGATAATAGGGTTCATATCTTGTACGAAAGATGAAAATTAGAATGAGATGATAAAGATTATGAGTGAAGCTGTTTTCATTTGTTATTTGCATTATTGAACAATTTTATCTTGCGATGTGATGTATAGTGTCCGTAAAACTTGGTTGTTGATGTGTTATGGATCTTATAACTTATGAATTATTATGTAAATCATCTTATAAGTTATGTTTCTTGATGTCTTAGATCATGTTGTGTTACTAATTACTATATGATATTATGACCACTTATTAATGTTTGTGAAGTAACTTCATACCTATAATAAACCTGTCATTCTGTATAACATGTTTTTTCATTAAAACAAACATATTCTTTATTTTTCTTGATTTATCTGATTTTTTCTATTTTTCTTATTTTTTGAATAAAAAAATTTACGATACTTTATCATACAACGTATTTATTATCCGGATCGATATGGCTTACAATATGCTTTTTAGAACATTGAATACTATATAATAGGTACAACAGACTGCACATAACAATATATACATATAACACGTATCACAATACATATAACAAGATTAACAAATTGTATTACAATACAATTTAACATAATAGTATATACATATAAGTTTGTAACAGGTACAAAAAATTAACAATACCCATAACTATATGATATAAGTACGTAACATAACCATACTCATGTATACATATAACAGGTATGAGCCTATGAGGTATCATAATACTATATAACAGACTAAGTGACTAACAATATATACATATAACAGTATAATCAACATAACAATACATAAAAATACATAATCAATACAAAATACAGTACATAACAACATATAGTCAACTAAGAAACTTTAATTGAAAGGACATGTGACTTTTCACTTTCCCATGGGCTAGGCATGTTGGCACCTAGGCTCGCCTAGGCATCAGCCTAGGTGCCAACACATTTCCCATTGCCCAAGTGGTGGGCTTTAGGTGACGGTGTTGAATGTTGCTTAGTCCATGCCTAGGCCTCCTAGGCGAGCCTTAACAACATAGATAGAAGCTTCAAGTACTTATGCATAAAGAGAAACGGATGGAGAATGTGCTGTAGAAAGTACAAACTATGGACAAAAGTAGAACAGATACTCTCAATTGGCTAAAGGGTTATGAGTTAGAGAACTTCTTAGCTTAAGGAGTTAAGGGTGCTTAACGAATATGAACTCACTCACCATGACAGAATATTGATATATTAGGTAAAATGCTAGGTTTTAAAAGAAAATTTTAAAAAGGAAAAAGGGTCTACCTTTTTTATGACCTAGGAACTTTTTAACTCCTGCATTGTATTCAAGAGTTACAATTTAAAAAATGACAACAATTTAGTGTTAAATGTTTGCGGCCTTGTCCACTATCTATAGCAGAACTGACAGATTTTCCTCAATGAACAAGTACATGCACATTTTGAGTCCCTTGGGGTATATGTCAACCAGAAGCTGTATTTATCTTTGATGTTATTCAAACAAAGAAACTGATTGAAATATTTTTATAGAGTTTTAAACATAGATTTCTTGTGCAGAAGTCAACGTTCAACTACATATATGGAAGCTAAATCACAAGGGATATTGGTTGGTTCATGACCTCCAAAATATTCCTCCTATGGAAATGGAAGGTCAGTTGGAAACAAAATGAGAAAGCAATAGTAAAGTATATTGACGAACCACCCTTTCCTGAACTGCCTATCGAACAGAATGCAACAAGAAACAAGAAGATGAAACCAGATTGGTAGTAGACCATATGGAATAATTGAATCCAGCATTCAAAACATGAGCACACAGATTGCTAAATTAGCCAACAATGAGATAAAACTTTAAAAACAAGCACTCCATGATAAGGAGAAATCGATGCTAATCATAATGATACCTTGTGATCCTGTTGAAGTTAATCAGCTACCATTAACGATCCATGTTAAAGTCAAACAAAAAACTGCCACAAACTCTTCCTATCATTGAAGACCATATCCATGAAGAACAAGTCCTTGAGCAATGACATCTCGTGCTCTACTACATAGCTCATCAGCATTGTTACCCATTAAACTCTCGTGTATTATTACTCTAATAGATCCTGAATTCAAGATCGCTTCCTTTCCACTAGGCATCATCTTCCCAGTACCCATCAAGCTGATTGGCACAACTGGCGCTCCGGTCTTAGCAGCAACACTGAATGCTCCTTTCTGACAGTCAAAAGACAAAAAGTAAGTCATGTTCAAGCATTATAGAGACTGCTTGAATTTTAATTCTCACCTTAAACGGGCCCAACCTTCCATCCTTACTTCTCGTGCCCTCTGGGAAAAAGAAAACAGAAGCCCCTTTCTTCACAATATCTATACACCTCTTCAAACACTCCTATTTCTCTCAAACAGAACACATAGACAACTCAAGTAAACGAACATAGGGAACCGCAATTCATTAGTTACACAAAATTTCAAAAAATCAAAAAGCAAAGAAGAGTACCAATTGGCTCTTGTTATCCATTCGGCGCAATTGGATGAGACCCATTATAAACATAGCCCAACCAATGACGGGAATGAGGAAGATACCCCTCTTGCTGATGAATTTGAAGGTCCTCCCCAAAGTCAGAAGCGTGTAGATATCCAAGAAACTCTGATGATTCGAGACGTAAACAGCCGGCAAATCTGGCGCAGGTAAATTCTCCAGTCCCTCGAACTCAATCTTACAAAAGCAGTAAATTGATGCACTTGCCCAAATCTTAGCCACAAGGTGGTGAAATCTCCTTCTGTACCGGTCGAACAATAGAACAAGGGGATGAACCACAGCCATCAACAAGAACAACGGAATCGCCACGACTCCCGTCACAATGTAGAAACATATTCCCCGCATTCTCGAATAGAAGGAGACATCTAAAAACCAAAGACCACTTCAGAGAGAAAGAGAGAGAGAGGGGGGAGAGAGAGAGAGAGAATACCTGTGGAGAAATTGACAGAAGAAGAAGAAGCAGAGATCCCTGTGCCAGAAAGTTCTGCCTTTGCTGCACATTGCCTATTGGTATATCGCGAAACTCTTGTGTGAGGAAAGCAGTAGTTGACCGACGCGGAATCTCGATGCCGGAGGACGCAGGAGAGGCCGGAATTCCCACTACTCTTCCCTCTCTGAAACCCTTCCAACAATCACAAAATCCATGTGAACACAAAATCCACCTGAGAGAGAGCGAGAGAGAGAGTGTGTGTACCGGGGAAGATCGGCCGGGCGTGAAAATGAGGACTTTTCAGGGAGATGGCAATGTTCTTCAAAGAAGAAGGAACCAATACGAAGTCCCGACAACTGAAATAGGGACCGCAAATGGTGGCCATAGTCACGCCCTCCCTTCGCCTTCGTCTTCACAGTTTGGGGAAAAACACAGGGGAAAATTAGGTGCACGCGAGAGAAACGGGACGTCCGAACGATCACCAAGGCGCAAAATGAAAGGAAAGCGGACAGGGATCGCCCAAACAATCTGGATTCCAGACTGAAACTTGGAAAATGAATATCCCAAGAGCACACCCATTCATCCCCCTACAGCTACAGGAGATTAGCTTTTCCATCAGAATCTGATTCGTGTGAATTGGAATCTCAGGTCCCCCGTCAATTTGGACTCAGCTCATGGCTCGCGTTGAGGATAGCCGAGCTCGAACTCGAGTGGCAGCCAAGTACAAAGCAACGCTTCGATCACATAAAGGGTCAGCAACTCAAATTCAGACCCTTCGAAAGTCCCTTCGAATACACAATAAAATCCCATGAAGCACCAATGTACAATGAACTTACCTTATGTCTGGGCTGTGTGGGCACCTGCCCAAGTATCTCCGCCTCTAGTGAAAAGAAATTTTCTTCTTAGGAATTTGTTTTCTCCAAGAACTTTCCCATGAGCATTGTGTTGTAGACAAGGTGTTTCGTTCTATGTCAATCCCTTCAATAATGTTCTGCAATAAAATAGCAGAAGCATCCTTTTCGTGCATTCTCGTAGATCATCGGTGCATTCCCATGAGTTACATTCCCAGAGTAGTGTGTAGATATTCTCATTAGTTGCATTCCTAGTTCCAACTGCACGAGCTCATATGGAGCACGGTTAGGACTCTACTGCCCCAAAACACGGGATTTTAGTGCAGCATTTGTTGGGGCGTGGGAGTTTTTCATAACTTTGAATTTCAATTTCAAGTGAACAGTGGACTTCCACCAATTCAAACGCCACCTAAGTGGTTGTAAGGATCCGCAGTCTCGGCTCTAGCATGCCTATTATCACTGGTCAAGACTTAGCAATGATAAAAAGTTTAACTCTTGTTCAGTTGTAAGTACCTCCTCATCTTCAAGGGGGTTGGTGCAACAAATGAGACTTGAACTAGTAGCAGTTAGTATCTATTTTGAATTTTCGAGACATCAGTTTTCTATGTTACAAAAAAGATGTCATTGACATGCAAGTTGAAATGCAGTGGGATGACAACCTAAAGCACCAAAAGCAAGCCATATACTTTATCAAACAAGAGTTCAATGGCAGCTTCAAAAAAGAAACCATTAACATGCATGTTGAAATGTAGTGGAGATAGCAACCTAAGACAACAAAAGCAAGTCTTGTACTTCATCGGATGATGGGTTGAATGGATGCTTCAACCTTCTGTCGGGCTTACTCGAAACTCCTCCCCTTCTTGGAAATTAGAAAGCTATAAGCTTGTTTATTTAGGAGAAATATTTCAAAAAGAAAACGCTTTATTTAGCTGTATTATAGACACTGATAACGGGGGAAACATGTGATATGCAACGGAAAATTGCTAAGGTGTTAATATTAAAAGACCCAGTAAGTTGCGGTTGCAGAACCAGAAATATAACTTTAAGAGGTGAAATGAAAATAAAAAAGTTTTTGGTTCATACTAACCACTGAGCAATGAAGACTAAGTACTTCAATAATTATAATCAGTGACTACAACATATGGGCAAGAATTTGTATATATATATTGTAACAATATGTAGTGAACAATCTTATATATAAATGATAATATTAGAATCAAGAAAACATTTTTTAATAATATATAATTGGCAGTATATATATATATATATATATAACCTAGGCGTGGAAGGGAAGGAGCAAGTAGTGAAAAGGTGAGAGGGAGTAATGGAAAGTGAAACTAAAAAATAAAAAAGCTCTCATCAGCTGTCCATTTTACAAATATATACTAAAGTTGTAATTCAGTTGATATGACAATACAATGCATAACAATCCTCTCGAGCCTAGCTAAGAGAAAACACCTACCAAAATGTACCATAATTTTTATGAACACTACATAACAAAAAAAGTAGTAGCTATTAACATGAAGAAACCACATAAACATATATAAATGCTATTAGAAATATGAAAAAATCAAATACAAGCAAACATTATTGTGAATTTTATATCTATTTGAAATTTACAAATGAAAAAGGTAATAAATTAGATTAGAGAATAGACCACTATTGATCAAAGAACAAATTAAATGCAAAGCAAACTGCATGGAAGGAAATATCAACTATTTATCCTTCACAAATTGTAAGGCTCTAAACACATACATACTAATTGTATTTTTGAGGGGATTGGCGCAACAATGGTTAGGGTGAGAGCTCGTAGGTGGTCAGTTTTCATTTTGAATCTTTAAAACGTCAATTCTCTGTGTTGCAATCATTGTATGGGGAAATATCAACTATTTATCCTTCACAAATTGGAAGGCTCTAAACTCATATTAATTGTATTTTCAAGGGAATTGGCGCAACAGCCAAGGTGGGAGCTGGTAGGTGGCCAGTTTTCATTCTAAATCTCCAAAACATCAGCTCTTTTTGCTGCAAAAAATAGGTCACTGACATGTAAGTTGAAGTGTAACGAAGGGCAGCACCTTGTGATAGGACAGATTCATTCGGCCCCCTACAGGAGTTCTTGTGAATTGGAATCTCAGGTCCCCCCTCAATTTGGACTCAGCTCATGGCTCGCGTTGACAATAGGCGAGCTCGAACTCGACTGGCAGCCAAGTACAAGCTAAGTGCTTCGATCGCATAAAGGGTCAGCAACTCAAATTTAGACCCTTTGATAGGCCCTTCAAATACACAATAAAATACCATGAAGCACCAATACATAATTAACTAATTTATGTGGAGGCTGTGTGGGCAGCTGCCCAAGTAGCTCCGCCTCTAGTGAGAAGAAATTTTATAGACCGAAGGGGTTGGCGTAGCGGAGCAGACTTTCCCATGAGCGTTGTGTTGTAGCAAGCAAAAATTTGTAATGGCGTACCCAGACGAGGTGTTTCGTTCTCTGTCCACGGTGAGAGGTAGAACAGTTGAATCACTTCAACAATGTTCTGCAATAAAATAGCAGAGGCATCCTTTGCGTGCATTCTCGTAGATCACCAGTGCATTCCCGTGAGTTACATTCCCAGAGTAGTGTGTACATATTCTCATTATTTGCATTCCTAGTTCCAACTATACGAGCTCACATGGAGCACGGCTACTGCCCCAAAACACGGCATTCTAGTGCAGCATTTGTTGGGGCATGGAAGTTTTTCATAACTTTGAATTATAATTTCATGTGAACAGTGGACTTCCACCAATTCAAACGCCACCTAAGTGGTTGTAAGGATCCGCAGTCTCGGCTCTAGCTTGCTTATTATCACAGGGATCACATGGTTTCAAGACTTAACAAAGATAAAAAGTTTTAACAAAGATAAAAAGTTTAACTCTTTTTCAGTTGTAAGTAACTCCTCTTGTTTAGTTGCAAGTAACTCTGCATCTTTAAGGGGGTTGGTGCAACAGATGAGACATGGACTAATAACAGTATCTATTTTGAATTTCCGAGACATCAACTTTATATGTTGCAAAAAAAGAAGCCACTGACATGCAAGTTGAAATGCAATGCGAATGACAACCTAAGGCACCAAAAGCAGCCCATATATTTTATCCAATGAGGGTTTGAATGGAAGCTTCAAAAAGAAAACCACTGACATGCAAGTTGAAATGTAGTGGAGATAGCAACTCAAGACAACAATCGGGTTTACCTAGAACTCCTCACCTTCTTGGAAATTTAAATGCTAAGCTTGTTTATTTTGGAGAAACATGTCAAAACGAACGTTAGCTGTATTATAGACACTCATAACGAGGGAACATGTGATATGCAACGGAAAATTGCTAAGGCTGTTACAATTAAAAGACCAAGTAAGTAGCGGTTGCAGAACCAGAAATATAACTTTAAAAGGTGAAATGAAAATATGAAAGTTTTTTATTTATGCTAACCATTGTTTGTGGGAGAGAGAGAGCGAGAGAGTGGGGTGTGAACTAAAATCTAGTTAAAAATTAAAATATATAGTCAATAATACTTAGTTCATACTTTTTAACTTTTTTATGGCAACATAAAAAGCTGTGACATCGTTGAATAGAGCATAATTACCTGAATATCTGTACCACTGAGCAATAAAGACCGAGTACTTGAATAATTATAATCAGTGGCTACAACATTTGGCAAGAATTTGTATATATATATCGTAACAATGTGTCGTGAGCAATCTTATATATAAATGATAACATTATAATCAAGAAAATATATTTTTAATAATATATATATATATATATAAAACCGGAGACATAGGGGTGAGAGGGAGTTAGCGAAAGTGAAACTAAAAAAAATAAAAGAGCTCTCTTCAGCTGTCCATTTTACAAATATATACTAAAGTTGTAATTCAGTTGATATGACAATACAATGCAGTCGAGCCTAGCTAAGAGAAAACACCTACCGAAATGTACCATAATTTTTATGAACACTACATAGCAAAAAAAGTAGTAGCAATTAACATGAAGAAACCACATAAACATATATAAATGCTATTAGAAATATGAAAAAAATCAAATACAAATAAACATTATTGTGAATTAATCTATTTGGAATTTACAAATGAAAAAAGCAATAAATTAGATTAGTGGAAAGACCACTATTGATCAAAAAATAAATTACATGCAAAGCAAACTGCATGGAAGGAAATATCAACTATTTATCCTTCACAAATTGGAAGGCTCTAAACACATACTAATTGTATTTTCAAAGGGATTGGCGCAATGGTCAGGGTGGGAACTGGTCGGCGGTTATTTTGCGTTTTGAATTTTCAAAACATCAATTCTTGTGCTGTAAATGAAAGGTCACTGACATGTGAGTTAAAGTGTAACGAGGCGTCGCACCCTAAGGCACCAAAGTAGGTCGTGTACTCCAAGGGGTTGAATAGAAGTTTCAGCTATTTTTTAGAAGGTAAGATGAAATACTCCTACTCACCCAAAAAGTCATCTACATGCAACATCATTAATGTTATCTAAGCAATGCAATTCAACACCTATTAAAAACTACAAATGAAAAAGGATTTAATTAAAATCATTCACATGATGCTAGTTCAGTTCAGCCAGATTATCACATTTTTCATCTTTTTATTGGAATTACTTTTAATCATGTTCCAGAAAATCCTAAAACAAACATAACATCCCTAACTTCTACCACTTTCCTTATAATAGTTTCTGAAAATTATAAAAACAGAGGATTTAAAAGTGGAAGTGTCTGATGTATGGCATTGCAATATTGAAGGAAAAAAATCAAGAGGGTTACTCCACTATCATGGACAGTGTCAGTTTATTTAAAAATAAATAAATAAAAACTCTAACTTAAATTCCTAACATAGAATTGGGGACCGACAAAATAATAAAAATGCTAAGAAAGAGAGTGAAAGAGAGCCGATAAAATGAAAAATGGATTCAACAAAGACTTGGTACGTACCTTGATTTACTATTATTGGTGGCCAGCTTCCTTCTTCCTAGCTCTCTTCTCATATTCTCGTTATTTGCTCCTTAATAGCTTCGATTTTCACCTCTAGCTCTTGTTTTATATATGGTTGTTCCATGACTGTGACCTTTTGTGCTAAGGCAGATTCACAGCTCATGAGCTTCACTAACGATTAATAATTTTTGTTTTCTTTTTCAAATTTCTCTTCGTATGTTCTCTTTTTGGCTTTTAATCAAACTTAGTTTCATAAAGAATTTAGATCCTTACAACAACATATCAAATTTCGCAAGTTGTTGCTACATTTAAGTCGAGATCTTTGAGACGAGTCACAAGTCTGGGGTTACAACCCATCTCCAAGAGATCGTAGAGTCATTTAATTGGAAATGAGAACAGTAACATATTATTTTATATATCTGCCCTAAAAATAGGGCAGATTTATGAAACATTATGTTTCGATGTCAACACAGAATTCCATGAATCAGTCTCATTCTTTCAGGCAGATACATGAAACAGTATGTTAAGCGACGCCTTAACAGAGACATGAACCATTCCTGAACTCTAGTTCGCAACCATTGAAGCAAAAATCTCAATTCAGGTGCCACTGTCTCAGATATAGCATTTCATAAGGTGGCATTTGCAATCAAAGGCCAACTCTTGTGACAGCTATGTTAGAGCTGGGAGATGCAGCATCACCTGTGTGGATAATTTATGGCTTGACTTTTCTTCGCTTGAAGAGATAGCTGTTGGATCTCATCTCCAACGAGGAAGGTGCAAACGAATCTTGTGGTCAGGCGACTATTCTGGGGCAAAATGAGATCAAATCCAAAATAATCGGAAACGAGTACGATATTCTTGAATCTTGACAACTATTTCCTTCCTTGATTTAATGTCATGTATATATAATATTGCCTCCAGCAGCATACTAATACAAGATAGAAAAGAAGCATATGAATTTCTCACCTCCCAACTTTTATTATTTTACTGTGTCTTCACACTTTACAGTATCAAAGCCAGGTTTTGATACTAAAGCTCAATGGGTTATGGGCCACTATGCTTTCACCACATAAAGTGCCAAAATTAATTGTTAAAATATATTTATGACGCAAGGAAGCAAACGTAAGCATAGAATAAGATACATAGTGGCGATGTTGAGAGGTTGAACAAGATGCATGTGGACGGACTGTGCATCACAAGAAGGACAACGTGTAGAGCCCATCGGCCACATGACTCTTGACTCCTTCAATGGACTTTCGTGCCTTGCAGCAAACACACACACGCACATGCATGCATGCGCGCACGCATCATTGATTTGGTCTACAAACACACACACACATGTGCATGCACGCATCATTGATATGGTCTACAAACACACACACGCACATGCATGCATGCACGCATCATTGATATGGTCTACAAACTCTAGGGGCTGAAAGCCGGATGATCTAAAGGAAGCTGATTTGTCCTTGAACGCAGCTAATTCTTCTTAAGAGTACCATGTACTGGACCTCGAATTCTAGCTATCTTCTGTTCAAGATGAATGTTGGAGCAATTAAAAAGCTAATATTATGCATGATGATAAGCCTGCTTGGATCCTTCTAAATAATGCATGCATAGGTGCACAAATTAATGAACCTATGCCCACGAGTCAAGTTGGCATGGAAAGTAACGTATAATAGTCCGTGCTTGCTTGGCTTGTTTATGAGAAGCTAGGGCCCAAATGCTCGGCCCTTCTCGTGTTAGGCCGTGTTGCTCCCGTTTGGGGTCTCCGTGGGCCAAAGTAAGTAATAAGTCGAGTCAAGTCGTCGGGGTTGGGTCCATAAACCGTCAGTATTGATGTGATGGGACCGTCGCATAAGCTTGTAGTGCACGCTACGTTCAGTGTCTTTGGACGTGTTTGATGTGAACCCGAAGATCCTGACGATCTATGAGTGCTGACTTTTCTTCCCTAATTCGAATTCAGTAAATCTTCGTCATCTACTACGTAGAGTCGAACCTCATTTTTACGAATTACCGGTTGCTTTCTGAATTCTGATCCCCGAATCCTGGAACGACGGTTTCTTATAAATTGGTCGTTTGCTTGGAAATATTTTATGTGTAATGAAGCAAAACGAACGTTCTTTGCAGCTTCAAGTTGCTAGATAGGATGTACTGGTTTGAAAATCTCAAAATTTTATCTACTGTTCGACTTTGAATGCTTTGGTGTGAAAATAATCTCAAAAACTTTCTAGACTCTGAATTTCATTTCAACTTTCAACTCTATACAATCAAATACGATCATCACTAAGGTTTTTAACCAATGAAATAACATATAAGTCCTTTTAGGAGTACTTTTAGGGCAACAATAATGCGAAAATTCTAATTATCCAGTAGAAGAATATACAAAATGATTCGAAGAGAAAGTTAAAGAGAGCAATTCCAATTAGTGTGTCTGAAATTTCTTTCTCTCTTGCTCCTATATATATATATATATATATATATATATATATATATATAATAAAATGAGGGTCGAACACATTAAAACTTTGGAAATTTCAATGAAGTTTCCCCACATGCGAAACTTAATTTGGAAACTTCCCACTTTGCTCATTTATATAAGGTGTGGGGTGCCTTTTATGACTAGCTACTAAGGTTTTAATATTGTTAGACAGATGCCTAACATTTTTCGTTGTTAAACAAGTCTAGATTTCTGTATGATTAACTTGAGCTATTTGAAAGCCCAAGTATACTAATATATTAAACTTATTAAATATCCTCGACCGACATAAGTTTTTGTTTCTAATAATATATTATTAGGTTTACGCGTCTCTTGTTTTATTAAGGTGTCATGCTTCTTGTTTTCTTCTTCCACCTCTTCAACATGAGTATATTTAAAACTCAAGACGTCGGCCTCTTTAAAATTATGGATCTCTCTCTCTCTCTCTCTCTCTCTCAGACAATGTGTTTCCATATATTTAGATGTTTATTTACTTGGATCTGCTTGCCAGATTTATAAGTAGTCTTATTCTTATTATTATTGTTGATATTATCATTAAGTGGTGGAATTTTTTATTAAACAATATATACCAAACGAATATCATTGCTTTTTTTTTTTGGGTAATGGTGAGCAATCCTCTAAAACCCAAAGCGTTTAATGGACTTGCCCTTTACTTTTGCAAATGGCAGCCGACAATAGATTTTTTGAGGTTGTTTATATTTATATTTATACTTAAAATTAAAAATGAAGTCATTAATTGTCATCAAATAGCGTCAGCCCCACGTATTATCTATTGTTTTTTTGGGTCGAGTGCCATTTCTCTTGCTGTCCTTGTGGCTAGAATTTCTTGGACAGAACCAATAATTCAAATGGCAATGCATGTGACATGATGTGCCACTTTGATGTTGGCAGTTTTTCTCTTCTTTTGCTCAGAAACGTGTGACCATAGGGCGCCCAATTTTGTTCTTTATCTCAAATTATCTTCCTAGTTACAAATGACCAGGTTTTTTATTTGCAAAATTATGGGAAATAAACAAATACTTTAGTTGAGTACTTATTATATCTAAACTAATTACTTGAGAACAATATATATATATATATATATATATATATATATATATATATATATATATATATATATATCAACGTTGCAAGATTTCTGAATAATTGTTGAATGGTCAAAATTTAGAATTTTGTTATGAAAAGACCATGATTCATCAGTAAAGGTACCATAAACGATCATGTACCATAGACCATTGCATGTGTTGACTAATAAATTTTAACTATTTAGTAAAATTAAATCATGTATAAGGAAATTCTTTATTGCGGCATACTGGATATAATCGAATGATTAAAAACTAAAAATTTCGTTCAAAAGGACAATTTTATATGAACATTGAAGACGGTTTATGTTGCAGTAATAATATATGATATTTTTAACATATTTATTGTAACAATATATATTTTTTAAATTTTAGCTAATTGAAGACACGACAGCAGATAGAATCATAGAAAGATAGGATTTCGATGAAACCAGAAAAGTATGACGACAAGACCATGACGGCATCCCGGTGGCTTTTTTCTTCGTCTCTCTCAGGACAAGGGAGTCATCAGGCAGAGTTGATCCCTTTATGGGGCGTCCTATCAATCGACAATTGCTGCTGCTTTATCCCGTTCTCTTTTTAGTGAATGCCGCACCACAAGGATTAGAATCACCACAAAGGTTAAAACCATAGCAACCACGTGTGTGTGAGAGATACCTCACGAGTCAGATCCTGAAAGCATACGAGACACGAGAGGAAGACTTTCATTCCCTGGATAAAGAATCCTCTGGTCACCGTCGTCCTGAATCCTGCCATCGCACATATCCTTCTTGGAGATCGACCTCACTTCTGCAAATTGTTTCCATCAAATCGCACTACGTAGATTGATTTGAGTCTCAAGCGAAAACCTTGCTGCCATTTCTTCTTTCTTTCGAGAAGCTGGTTCTCTGAGTTATGAGTTTTAACCACGTTTCCCCACACTCTGTAATGCGTCCACTGAGTATCTTAAAGAATCCTCGCAGTGGTGGCCAGTGCCCACACACCACTAGCTTGAAGAAAATGGAGAGGAGCATATACTCTTTTATGATAGATGTAGACGTCAGTCTCCTCCTCGGTCAAGGATGTGGATGTCTCGGGTTCCACTTGGTTGAACTATGTGTGCATGTGTCGGAAACAGAGTGCTTTTGACACAGAAAAGATCTATACAATTGGATGTTCAAATAATTTCGATTTGCATGATATATAGGAGATGCTCAATAACTCAGGAGCATGGTTATGATGACTAAGTTGAGAAGAAGGATATTTGGAAACCATTGCGTCTAATTAGCTCGGGTAACGAGATTCAAGAAAGCAGTGTAAAGGGGAGGATCTAGTGAAACCAGGGAACTGGAATTTTAGTTAAGCAACTTCCTCAGATCATTGATGTTTCTGCTATTTCATCCTGGGTTTCACAGATCATTGATGGCCAACTTCTTTGTTTATCTTCATCCTTAGTTTCACAGATCATTGATGGCCAACTTCTTTGTTTATCTGATGACTAATCACACTACCCCCAGCCTGTCGTTTCGGCAACCCGAGACTGATAAGATTTTAGAACACATATTACAAGAAAATCAACTGTGTTTATTCTTGCTTCAGAAATCCTTTGTGTGGGTAGGTCTACTGCTTGGTTGATGGATTTAATTAAGAACAACATCCATCGTTATATCATGTCAATTTCTTAGAACAAGTGCTACATAATAAAACTGTAGGATTATATTTTCTAGAAACGTGTTTTCCAACAACTCAATAATGGTCCGGCTGTATAGCATAGCTGGGCTGACAGGTGGAGCGGTAAAAAGTCAGTATTCACATGGACTATGACAGATGTACAATGCTTAGTTGATGGGTGTCCTGCTTTTCACCTGGGTCTCAAAGCAATACTGATGAGTCGCGTCTTGTAGAACCGTAGTCCCCAATATGCTTTGAAAAAATGTGGGGTCAGTAAAGCATTTTTAGAAAGTGATTTTGGGGGTAATATGATCTAGACGTCATCGATCGATCGTGGCAACAAGGCCACCTGATCAGGCCACAATTATAACTCCAAAACAGACAATCAATTTTGAGACAGCTTTTTGTCATTGATCGAGAATTTTCATCTACCTTCACTTTCAAGAGCATTATCCTTATCTACCTTACTTTTTTCATGGGAAAAGGAGGCCTTGTTGTTGTCGTCGGTTGTGTGTATGCATGTGTGTATGTGTTTGAAAGAGATAGAGCAGAGGCAGAGCCAGTATTTTTTTCAGGGGCAGGCCAAACGGTTGTTCAACTGGGCCAAACGGTTCAATAAATTTATCTGGATAGGGCCACACTAAATCAGAATAGAAAAAATACATTATACAACTAATTTTTTTTAAATCTTTTAATGTAATTTCTTTTTTACTTAGCTAGGGTGGGACCATGGCCTAACCGCCCCCCCTCCTTCTGCCCCTGAGATAGAGTGAGGGAGAAACAATCACGCCATTGAAGCTTTCACTAACATTTTCTCCATTTATTTATTTATTTTCTTTTGCGTCAGTGTGGACGGGAGTTCCTGTAGTGGAATCAAACTCATTCTCCAAGGCCATTCCCAAAATGCTACCACTGTTATTGAAGAAGCTTTCAAATTCATGACCTAACACCAAATTTTGTCTCCAATTCATTTGATAAAGAGAGGGAAAAAGCAGTGGCGGAGCCCAAGAAATTTTAAGAGACTGGCGTGGGCAGCTGCCCACACCAGTCACTATGTGGCTCCACCACTGAACAAAAGGAAAGAACTTCAGCCTCATCGGGATATAATATATACATGTTCTATAAGAGCTTTGGGCTCCTGACAAATTAAGCCGGTTAATTGAAACATGCGTTTGGTAGCCTTAGGGGTGATTTGGAAAACGCACTGCTGTAAAGACCACCATTTGAACAAACGGTGTTTCCAATGTAATAGATGTCGGATATGCGGTTAAAAGCCAAAAGTAACCATGGATTTCTCGTCTCACCAAGTCTCACATTGGAGACCAAACAAACACAGGCTAAAGCTTCCCATGTCATGACTCATAACTAGGGCAAAGCAATGGACGGTTTTTCATAAACCAGCCTCGCCAGTCAAAGTTTTTTTTTTTTTTTTCTTTAGTTACTTGTCTCACCTAAGGTGTAAAACCCTAAAGACCATTGCCACCTTCCCTCTGGTACTGACATGCATCCGCTTTCACAAGGGAGAGCAGCCCTGAGAGTCGAACCGGTGACCGGTTGCTTTTGCCAGCCACTGTTCTGGGCCTGACCAGACAAAGTTGAGAGCAACTTGAAACAAGCCCCGGCCATTAATGACTTTCAGATGGCCTTATTTAAGATGGGAGCCCTTCCATCTCGCGTTCAGCTTTCTCGTTCATGAACTCAAAAAGCTAAAGCCTGCAAGCGTAACTGCTATGACAGGGTTTTTGGTAGCAATCATTAAACCTTGGTATATATGGTCCCATGTATTATAAATGATAGGTGTCTTGATCTCTTATCATCACAAGTTCAGACAATAGATTTGCATCATACTTTTCTCCTATATATATATATAGGGGTGGAGTGAAGATTTTTTTTAAAATCGAGCCAAATGGTCCAACAAATTTATTCGAGTAGGACCGAATTAAAGCCGACTCCAAAAAATACATTACACAACTAAAACTTTTTAATTTTCTTAATGTATTTTTTTTTTTCAATTAGCTTGGGTGGGCACGGCCTAGACGGCCCCCTATATATATTGTGTGTAAAAGAGGGAAAGGAGCTTATCCTTGGACCATTCATACACACAGAGCAAGGCTATAAATAAATAAATAAATAATATATATATATATATATATATATATATATATATATATATATATATATGTGTGTGTGTGTGTGTTGATTGTCCTTTCCAAATTTTCTGTTTGAACATGTGCTTTGTGTGATGTGTAAGAAGTAAGAACCAATAATGATTGGGATAAACTTATTTTGAAGTGTTATAGGAACTAAAGAAATTGAAAGCTTTGGAGATACAAATTTTATGAAATTTTTGTATTCCTAAAATCTTATCTGCACTTGGACTAATTTGTAATTAAGATTTACAATATGGATCTTGCATTTCCGTGGCTGCCTAGAATCAAGAAAACTATATCAAGGCAACTGCAGAATTTTCTTTTCAAATGTAAATATTGCATCAAATTCTGTGGGGACAAAACCATATGGAAGATATCGAGCAACATGCACGCTCCTTCCTGGAAAGAACCAATGCCCTTTAAGTCCATCTCCACCTCCACAACTTCCTCCCTTCTTCCAAGTGAGTGTGGAAAAGTAGGGACATGGCGACAGAGACACTGCTTTCAACAGGCATCCCGTTCACTTCTCTGCCCGACTCCTACGTCCGGCCGCCATCGCAGAGACCGAGGCTCTCCGAGGTCAGGACATGCCAGGAACTTCCGGTAATCGACCTCAGCACGCCGGACATGACGGAGCTCGCCCGCCAGGTTCGAGACGCCTGCGAGTCCTATGGCTTCTTCCAGGTAATTATAATATAGTATAGTATTTCAAATTAGGAACTTCCAAAAAGTAGTATTATCAAGTTGGTCGATTTCATAGTGTGCTAACGATCGAGGCCTACCGTATCTGTAGATTACTAACCATGGCGTCCCTCAACAAGTAGTTGAAGAAATGCTGCTCGTTGCACGTCAATTCTTTAGTCTCCCCATAGAAGAAAAGATGAAGCTGTACTCAAACGACCCATCTAAGAAGCTAAGACTCTCCACCAGTTTTAACGTGAACAGGGAAACTGTTCACAATTGGAGAGACTACCTTCGCCTCCATTGCCACCCTCTGGAGAATTTCATTCACGAATGGCCCACCAATCCACCAAATTTCAAGTTAAGTGTATCACTATCTTTCCTTATCTTGTTTGGGTGTATTATATGGAGAAAACTGCACCTGAGGTGATCGATCGGACATATACAAAGGTTTCTGAATGAGTGGAGCTAGCAGGTGATCTGCCCAACTAAATTTGTTAAAAAGATTTACAATCTCTGCCGTCCATTGGTTAACATGATGGGCATTAATGATCCGCCTTTTCGGTTGATCCACCGCCTGCATTCAGAGAGAGTCGACCAGCAGAAATGAAGACAGAGGTGTCAGATCCATTAAAATTGCAACTGGTTGGTTGAATGGATCTTATCTCTTTTGTTATTCCAAAAGCATAGGAGCTCCATGATCGCCTAGTTCTGCCCTTGAGGAGGACCGCAGAAGTTTCAGAACCGTTAAACTTTTAAGCAAGACTAGATGGCAGAAACAGTAACAGTACTTTTGGGCAAGATTTGATATTGCTGATACCTTTGCAGTTCATCGCATTTATAATTTAAAGGACAAACGTGACATGAAACATGATATGCGGTTCTGGAAAACGTCATATTGATGTTTTCTTCTTTAACATTATACAGTCGCAACAAAAAAGACCTTATGGCATCTAGTATATAATATATATCCACGTCAGTCTAAAGTCTTAGTGTTTTTTATATATGTAGTAGATGTATTCATGTTGTTGTTACCCAATTAACTTGGACATAATCACCTTGGATACATGATAACAGTTTTCTAATTTGAGCAAAAAGTCTAAGACATACAGTAGTTACAGAATGAGATTAATGGTTCAAACTAAACTCTTGTCTTAGTATAGTTACCAGATCAGCTGCATGAAGGCATCGACAAGACTATAAGTTCTGGTGTCACACGGCACCACACTAGTCAAGCTCTTTTTGTTCGTTTGTTCTTGTACTTTCTGCATTATTGTCATGATATTCAGAATTCCATTCGAGGAGTCCTACTTTATTCATAATGATATATTGCAACATCATTGTGCTAATTCCTGGACTAGCTTTCTTCTGGGGTTTCTTTAATCACAGGGCCGTGGTCGGTGAGTACAGTAAGCAAACAAGGGAGCTCGCTCAACGCGTGATGAAGATCATTTCCCTGAGCTTAGGCGTGGAGGACTACTTGGAGAAGGTTCTGGTGGCCTCGCAGGAGCAACACATGGCGATCAACTACTACCCATCTTGTCCCCAGCCTGAGCTCACATATGGCTTGCCGGCGCACACGGACCCCAACGTCCTGACCATTCTCCTGCAAGATGGGGTGGCGGGGCTGCAGGTCCAGAAGGACGGCCAATGGCTCGCCGTCGATCCACTGCCGTCGGCTTTCGTCGTAAACATCGGCGACCAAATACAGGTATGACTACGCTCGGAAAATCATTCTCTGTTATTGCTTGGTTCCACGAAACAAAGCAGCAGTGTGCTTCACGTCGATGGCCCCACACGGTACTCGACCAATCTTGAACGGGTCTATTTTCCATCCCTTTTACCTTAATAATTAAATAATAAAATTTTAATTCTAAGACTTAAAGAAGGTAGGCCCAACGGTAACGCGCTTTAAATTGATTTCCTTTCTCTTGTTTTTCGCCATTCTCTCTCTCCCAATCGTCCTCTCTCTCATTCTCTCTCTTTTACCAGCATTCATAAATACTTTCTTTTTCTTTCTTCTTTTTCTTTCTCTCTCTCAACTTACAAGTCACTTTGCTCTGAGTCTCGTTGCTGTAATTACGAAAATTCTTGTCCTCAAATTTTGGTATGTATTCCTATTTTATCGGCACTTTGCTCTTTGTCTCTTCATATTCGTCTCTCTCGATCTACCTCCTCTTCCGTTCAACCCTATCTGTCGTTCTGTCTCTTCTCATTCTTTCTCAATTTCTTTCTCGTTTTCCCTCGCTCTCTCTAGCTCCTCTCCTCTCCTTTAACAAAGTCACACACACGCACTCACTCTGTCTCCCACATAAATATTTATCTTTTTTTTTTTTAAATAATGAGAACAATTTGTCCCCGTTATAAGGGTAGAATTTCATTTTTCTTTGCCTCAAAAGTCAAATTTCTTTTTAAAGTTTCCTTCTTCATATATATATATTATTAGCATTAAGTTAAGTCACATGGATAGCTTGATAAAAAAAATAAAGTATTTTTGTAACCTTGTAGTGTCCATTCATAACGTTTTCTCCATTTTTTTTTTTCAATTAATTATTGTAATTGTATGTACCTAAAGTAGCCAATTATTATGATAGATGGTTGAAAGAGAAAATAATGAAAAAAAAGGTGTCAACTAATACTAAATATCAAAAATATCTTTTTTTTTTCTCAACAGTCCATTACAATGAATCAAGCGGCTCTTATGACTGAGTTGGATGATTCAGATGATTAGAATCACCATTCAATTATATATATGAAAACTGTCTGTCATCTTTTTCTCTCAACATTTCAACCCTCATGAATGATTCATGAGGGTTGAAATGTTGAGAGAAAAAGATGACAGACAATTTTCATATATATAATTGAATGGTGATTCTTATATATATATATATATATATATATATATAAAAGATAGGACTGTGAAAGGTGCTGAAACGGAAACTTTTACTAAGTCCAGCCAACCCTCTTACATGGCGGAGACCATTCTTACTTACAGCTAGTTAATTCGCATCAGGACCAACGTATTAATGTCGTTCTGTGTCTAACATTGATGGAGCTAAAAATTTTGGTTGAAATTTTTTTAGCAACACTTATACGTACAAAAAATCAAATATTTCAAAATAATAATATAACAAATAAACATATTTTGTGAGGTTGGTCATTGGCAGGGACAGAAGGAAGGAGGGTGGCAGCGGTTATGCTCCCCTTTTCATTTTAGGAGAAAAAAATTCTATATATATTTTTCAAGATTTTTAATTTCACGTATGCAAAAATGTTGAAAATTATTATTCTACTCCTGTACAAAAAAAAAAAAAAAAATTCTGACAGCACCCCTAAACATTAATGTGGCAGTTCTCCAAACCAGCCTCTATGTAGCTCTACTACCACTAGCATTTAACTAAATAGAGAACATTGTCTCTACGATCGACTAATGTAACAAAGTAGAGGAACATGGTTCTACGATCGACTAATGCAAGGGGAATATTGGTGGTGCAGGCATTAAGCAATGGCCGGTATAGGAGCGTGTGGCACCGTGCTGTTGTTAACAACCAAAGGGAGAGGCTGTCGGTGGCGTCTTTCATATTTCCCGGCGCCGACACGCTGATAGAAGCGGCCGCGGAGCTGGCAGGCGACGGAGGGGAAGGGCGCGTTTACCGGAGCTACAGCTTCCAGGAGTACTACAAGAAGTTCTGGTCCCGCACCTTGGACGACGGCCATTGCTTGGACTGCTTCAGAGTCTGACTCCAACTCCTCCTTCAGTTAATTCTATAAGCTGTCTCCCTCGAAACACCAACTGTGTTCTCTTATTGATTTTCGTTGTTGTGCTTCGTGTGATGTGGAATAGTCTCCCATATGTTCTAAGAATTTTACCTTCTTTTGCATGACCTGGTCGCAAATTTTCCATCACAGAGACGAATTTGAAGCTTTCGAGTATATATATATATATATATATATATATATATATATATATATATATATATATATATATATATATATATATATATATATATATATACACACTTTAAGTCATCCTTCTAACTAGAT
Organism: Nymphaea thermarum; assembly: GCA_011799765.1. NCBI lineage: Eukaryota > Viridiplantae > Streptophyta > Magnoliopsida > Nymphaeales > Nymphaeaceae > Nymphaea > Nymphaea thermarum. The sequence goes on along the minus strand of JAANDH010000135.1, from coordinate 121,625 downwards.
TACATATAAAATCTGAACTGCATGCACGTAAAAATAAGTCAGCCTTTTAAATAGATTACATATAAAATCCAACTAACTGCATGCACGTAAAAATCAATGGAAGACGCACATACATAATCACATCTATGCAGTAAGTTTCACGAAAAAGCATCAATAGGTGAACAATAGAACTAGATTATGGAAAACTGTATTGTGTTAGGAATTCAGTTCCTCTCGATCTCTCTCCGTTCGGAGTATTGGGAGACATCTGTAACATAACTGTCTACAGTTGTATCCCATTGGTAGTCGGTATGATTTCTGTATATAGATTTCTGTCATATACTTGATGTAACACTTAAAAAATTAATGAGATTCTTACACATTACTCACACATCCTTTATCTCTCCCTCTCATTTCCTCTCTGTCACTTTACGCTTCCTGCTATTCTCACCTATAAACCAGAGGTTTCCTCAAACTCAAGATGGCATCAGAGCTAGCCACCGAAACCTCATCTCCTCGTGGGCCTAAGCGTTGATGTTCTCGTAGCAAAGAAATCTACTATTATCAAACGTTCCAGGCTTTGTGCACAGGAACACCGTGAGGAGAACCTGACCTCACTTTCGTCAACTATCGGCACTCAGGCCTCACTTTCGTGATATTGATCCAACGGTGGCAGGTCGACAACAGCAATTGATCGCACCAGCAGTAGCAGTACACGGTTAAATCAGCGCTTCGTCTCAGCAGCGATGGCAGAATCAGAAAATCCCCAAATTTCAACAGGAAAACAGTCATAAAGGAGTCAGATCCGGCTCTCAAAATCACCACAGCACCTCTAAACGGTGGAAACTATGTGACTTGGTGAAATCTGCAAGCCTATATCTATGTGGAAAGTTAAGAATCGGCTACATCAACAGCAAGATTAAAGCTCCAGAAAAAGACGATCCCAGCTATGAAGAGTGGGAAGCCAACGATCGAGTTGTAATGTCATGGCCTATGTTACCTGAGTGCGGGGTGTGGGTGCCGGTGCGGGTGCCGGCGCGGCACATCTCAAAATTTATTGGTGCGGCGGTGCGGGAAGACTATTTATTATTATTAATTTCATAAAAACTTTAAAATTTTGACTAAAAAATAATTGTTTCTATTTTGTAATTTTTATCTTCTTTCTTATTTACTTATTTTTTGTTGTTTATTGGTTATTTATTTATTCTTTAATATATAAGTTTTTTTTTAAATTTTAAAAGTTTAGTGTTTTTTCTTTTTTTTACTTTGCTAAACTTTCTTTTTCTTTCAAACTTTTTTTTAGTCCTGTATCTATCAAAGCGTAGGAAATAAAGTAACATATATTAAATACCATTCATTCAAACGTCGGTGGCAGACCTCGACGGGTGAGTCGACGACTCGACGGTGAAAAAGTTTGGATTTTGGTTTTGAATCAAAACCAGATCCGATTCAAAAGTATTGTCTTTTTGAAAAGATGGACTTGGTTTGGATCTGGTTTCAACCCGAAACCAGATCCAAAAGTACCACACAAACTTGGTTTGGATCTGGTGCGGTTTGGGTGCGAATCTAGGTCGCACCCGCACCCGAATCCGCACCCGCATCGCGTTGACGCGGGTGCAGGTCCAGTTCTGCCGCACCCAGTAACATAGGTCATGGCTTTTAAATTCAATGGAACCTGCCATTGCAAAGAGCTGTCTATTTCTTGATTCAGCCAAAGAAATATGAGATACTCTAGCAGAGATCTATGGTGAAGGCCAAAATCTGGCTAGTGTTTATCTCTTACAGAAGGATATCGCACGATTTACAAAGGAAGAGAAGCAGTTTCATGTGTACCTAAGTTCCCTTAAGGCAATGTAGGATGAATTATCCCAACATCGTCCTCTTGTTCCTGACATGGAAGTATTGAAACAGAGAACTGAAGAGGACAAAGTGTTCAAACTTCTTGCTGGGCTAGGACCAAAGTTCGACTATTTGAAAAGTCATATTCTCATGTCTTACCCTCTTCCATCCTTCTATAATGTCTGCTCCATAATACAATGAGAAGAAACTAGGCGACCGATTATGAAGACCGAAGACAATTTCAAGAAAGAAATTTCACTTGATGATAAGGTTGCTTTCGTCGCCAAAACAAAAATATCTCAATCTACACCAAGAGACAGGAACAATTTTGTAGCAGATACCAGGGTCGGTCGAGGTCGAAGTTCTTTGTTATGCACCTAGTGCAAGAAACAAGGACACACTAGGGAGCGTTGCTGGAACTTGAAGGGTCGTCCAAGCAGAGGAAGAGGACAAGTTTACCATGCTGGACCCAGACGTGAAGGTGATATTGCTGAACTTACGCATCTGCTCAAACAGATTACCTGCAGCAACCTAGCTATTACAACTAAGCAAGAAACTGAAAAAGGTAAAAAATCAAACACATTACCATGTTCTTTCTTGACTCGTTCCAATAGCTCAGCATGGTTAGTGACAGTGGAGCTACAGATCATATGACAGCTTGTTTAGAACTGCTACATAATATTAAGTATGATAAACAGATATCAGTCAAACTAGCTGATGGGTCCACTACATCTGCAGTAGGGTATGGGTCTGTTCGCATAAATCAGCATATCACATTGCATAACGTGTTGTATGTACCTAAGTGTGAAGCAAACTTAATATCTGTTAGCAAACTGATTATTGCTTTGAACTGTTACATAATTTTTGTTGAAAAAAAGGTGATGCTAGTAGACAGTAGGAATCAGATGAAGATTGGTGAATGTTGTGAAGCAAATGACTTGTACTATCTGTTTCAAGAGTACAGTCTCAGTATATACACTGCAATAAAGACTGCAAGTGACACTCAAATATGGCACTGCAGAATAGGTCATCCCTCCAATAAAGTTTTGACAACTATGTTTCCAGGTTCTAGATTTCTAGTAGATGATTGTGAGGCATGTACCCTGGCTAAGATGACCAGGTTGTCATTTACTGATTCCGAATTTGTTGCTGAATCTTGTTTCGATTTGATACATACTGATGTATGGGGACCAGCCCCTATAACTGGAAAATCTGAATATAGATACTTCGTCACTTTCATAGATGATAAATCTCGAGCCACTTGGATTTATTTCTTGAGAAGGAAAAGTGATGTATTGCTTACATTTAAGCAATTTTTTCAATACATAGTCACTCAGTACAATCACAACATTAAGACACTAAGGTCAAATAATGGAGGAGAATACATTAACACAGAATTTGAGGAGTTCACAAGCAAACACGAAATATTACATCAAACCACGTGTAGAGGAACCCCTCAACAGAATGGGGTGAGTGAAAGGCGTAATAGACAACTCCTAAATATTGCTAGATCTCTAATGTTTTACATGAATGTTCCTCCTCAATTCTGGTGTGAAGGAGTGGCTTGTGCTTGCCATGTTATGAATAGAACATCAAGTCACACACTAGATAACATAGAAATTCTGAATGGTAGACCTCATTCTTTATAACACTTAAGAATTTTTGGATGTGTATGTTATGTTCACCTACAAGAAAGTGCAAGACACAAACTTGGAAGACGAGCTGTCAAGTGTGTGTTTCTAGGATACTCATTCACCAAGAAAGCGTATAAATGTTATGACCCTATTGGAAACATGATGTATGTATCTAGGGATGTCAAATTCGTGGAAAACAAACCCTTTTATACTGAAACCATCCAAGAAGCTTTCAGTAAGGGGGAGAACCTCATGCTTGGTAAACCACTTCCAATGGCGAATGAAAAGGATGATGCATTCATAATGTCTAGTCCTAATCTAGCTGATGAAGGAGCAAGAAACAACCCCAACTTGGATGTGGGAGTGACTGAAAATATTGAACACAACAGCAGGACTGGCCACATAAGAAGAAGACCAGCCAAGTATAATGATTATTATACATATCATGTTCAGAAACATGGCAAAGTTGATGCAGTTCAAAAGCATGGCAAAGTTGATGCAGTTCCCTATCCTGAAAAAGAACCACTTACATATGAACAATCTAGGAGCGAAGAGAAATGGAGGAAAGCAATGCATGAAGAATTAGCAGCCCTGAAGAAAAATCAGACTTGGGAGCTAGTAGATAGACCTTCAAATAAAAAGCTAGTTAGCTGTAAATGGACATATAAAATTAAGTATAACAGTAGTGGACAGGTGGAGCGCTACAAGGCAAGATTGATAACTAAGGGCTTTACACAAGAACAAAGCATCGACTATCATAAGACTTTCGCCCCCGTTGCAAAGATGAGCTCATTGCGAATACTATTTTCAGTAGCAGCAGTAAAGAGTTGGAAAATGTACCAACTAGACGTGAAGAATGCTTTTCTTCATGGAGACTTAGAAGAAGAGATCTATATGGAATTACCCCAAGGACTACATGTTCAACATGGTACTTAGCCACAGTGTGCAAGTTAAAGAAATCACTATATGAGCTCAAGCAATCACCTAGAGCGTGGTATGAAAAATTGAGTTCAAAGTTGATTGAAGGAGGATACAGGATGAGTAGTGCTGATCACTCCATATTCGTAGCCTCGACCAACAAAGGAACAGTTATTGCTGTTGTCTACGTAGATGATATAATCTTGACTGGAGAGGACATGAGTTTTATTGAGAAAACCAAGAAAGTTTTGAGAAAGTGCTTTGAGATTAAAGATCTAGGAATACTACATTATTTCCTTGGTATGAAAATAACACATAAACCAGAAGGCATATTCTTGTGTCAGAAAAGATATGTTGCAGACTTGTTACATGAAGCTGGAATGACAGAATGTAGAGAAGCTAATACTCCAATGGAAGTAAACTTGAAGCTGCTGCATGAAGATGGAGAGCCAATACAAGAAGCAAGAAGCTATCAGAAACTAGTCGGTAAGCTGTTATATTTGATAGCTACTAAACCAGACATTACTTATGCAGTAAATCTGCTAAGTCAGTTTATGCACAACCCCAGAAAATCTCATGTAGAAGCAGCTTATCATGTGCTCAGATATCTTAAGAAGACATGCAACAAGGGCATCATGTTTAGAAGAAACAATCATCTACAAATATACGAATATGCAGATGCTGAGTGGGCAGGAAATAAAAATGACAGAAGATCAACAACTGGTTACTGTTGCTTCGTTGGTGATAATCTAGTCTCTTGGAGGAGTAAGAAACAAACAGTTGTGGCCAGATCAAGTGCAGAAAGTGAATATCGAGCTATGGCCCTCACTGTATGCGAACTAATATGGATAAAATACTTGTTACAAGACATGAAGATAAACATAGATCAGCCAATGAGTCTCTTCTGTGATAGCAGACCTGCAATCTACATTGGAAACAATCCTGTGTTTCACGAAAGGACGAAACACATTGAAGTTGATTGTCACTTCCTAAGAAAAAAAATTCAGTGAGGGATTATAAAAACTAAACATGTTACTTCAAAGGATCAATTGGTAGACATTCTAACCAAAGCTGTATGCAATGGAATATTTCACAGGTTATGTTGCAAGTTAGGTCTTCAAAGTCTGGAAGATCTAACTTGAGGGGGAGAATGTTAGGAATTCAGTTCCTCTCGATCTCTCTCCATTGGGAGTATTGGGAGACAGCAGTAACATAACTGTCTACAGCTGTATCCCATTGGTAGTGGGTATGATTTTTGTATATACATTTCTGTCATAAACTGTATATATACTTGATGTAACACTTAAAACATTAATGAGATTCTTACACATTACTCGCACATCCTTTATCTCTCCCTCTTATTTCCTCTGTCACTTTACGCTTCCTGCTATTCTCACCTCTAAACCAGAGGTTTCCTCAAACTCAAGATATTGTAGATCAAGATATTTTCAATAAATAGGTGTTAGAGAGAGAGAAAGAGAGAGAGCCGATAAAATGAGAATGCATAAAAAATTTGGAGATAACAAGTCTTTTATATACAAAAATAAACTGTAAAAACAAAATATAAGAACCAACATATAAGACAACAACACAATAAAACAGAATAAGAGGGACGATGAGAGACTGAATTGACGGAGTAGCAGAGTCACTCAATAGTAGCAAATAAAGAAGGCGCCGTAGTTGAATAGCAAAGTGGACATCTTTCTGTACAAGGCGTGCCACAGAATCCGGCGATAAGGTGTCTCTGAAGACCATTCTTGTTGCGCTCCTTCCAAATGCGCCATCAAGATATGAGCCACAATTTCCAAACATGACCCCAAAAAAAATGTAGGTGGGAAAAACGTCAATAGACAAAAAGAAGGCGAATGGAACGCAGATTTGAAAGGCTACTAACGAAGGAATGTCATGTAGAGGCAAAAACATTATAGAAGAAAGGGCAAAAAGTAAAAAGATGAACCTAAGACTCAGTCACGGCGAGATAGAGGAGACACTGGTTAGCTAAACTAATGCCAAGACTAGGTTGTCAAGTGTATTGATGTGGTCAGCAAGAAGAAGACAAACAAAAGCAATGACATCAGGAGAGGGGCCAGGGGACCAAGATGGGTGCAACGCAGTGAGAAAGTGAATCAACGGGAATGTGAAATAGGTTAGGATGAAAGGGAGGGGGTGGGCGAGTGATGGGAGGTCAGTAAGGCGGAGAAAAATGAGAAGGACACACTACACCAAACGTGGAAGAAAGTGATGTTGGAGTTGAAAATATTCCAATTACTATGAGATGACATGTCATATTTGAAACAAATGAGATGGGTGATTGAAAAATAATTTGTTAAGAGACGCCACTACCAAGAACACAATGAGGACTCACACGTCGGAATAAGGTTAGTAACCCCCGCAACATGCATATGATGCATCATATTATCGTGCAACATTTATGTGATGGAGTATGAGCTTCGATCTCCTTCACAAGGATAACATGAGTGCCCATTAAATAGTTGATGGCCATCTGCTCGATGAACTCCAAACTCTGCTGATGATAACCTCCCTCTTGAATATTGTAGCACTCTTGATGAATCATAGTACTTCAGTTTATCTAAATTTGGGTTATTTGGTTAGTAAGTTAGCCAGTTCATCCATCTCCAATATTGATCAATGGATCAATGTCAAATTGATCTTCCACTATGTTTGGCACACCCTTCGTTGTGGGCCTCTCTTCTGCCCTTCCAAAGGATTTCCATCTCTTACCTAATTCTGATGCCGACTAAACTAGTTGCCCCGATAATTTCAAGTCTACATTAGCTAGCTATGCCATATTTATTGGCTAGAAAGTTGTCTCGTGCTATATATATGAAGTAGTATGTGAATTATTTTCAAAGTTGATCAGATGATTTATAATCATTCAAAGTAGTCTTCACATGTACTCAATTCATATATTTTATCACATATGCAGGCAATCAAACCCCATCCATAGTAGTTGGTACTGTTTCAAATTAAGGTAACCAACTGCTGACTAATTTATTCTGCATGAAAATAGGTGTATGGAGTACCCATAGGCTAGTTTGTCAGCCTTTGCAGATCGCCCAGCGGTTTCTTGTGTGACGCATCCACTGCTTGAGTAAATTTACTTTGCAAGTGTATGGCTGCTTGTATAGATATTATTTCTGCGCCTACTGTTCATTTTATTTTAATAGTTTTCGTCTGTTTGGTAGCTGATCACGTTGCCAACTGCCGCACGAAGTAGTATTTGTTTATTTGGCTATAATAGAATTTGCCTACCAAACATAAACTACTTCTTTTTTCCTTTTTTTGTTTCTTTTAAGCTTCTTCTTGTATCAACCACTTTAAAGACATGGGACATTTCATCAAATAATATTAAAAATAGTTTGAGCAATTTTTGAGCATTGATGATAAAATAATTTATACGCTGCGATTTGGATGTCTAACCTAGTCATAGTAAGAAAAGCATAGTCTTGCACACACTAATATGGCTACATGTTATAGTTTATCATGCACGATGCCAGTTTGAAGCCGCAATTATCAACTTCTGGGTAAACTTGGGATCATTCGGCATCAGATGCCTCAATCGCAAATGGATGCGAACGGATCAATTTGGGTTCAGAGGTAAGAACTATCAAGTTCAAGTTAGCAAATCTAGGCTTATCAGGCTGGAACTGCTAAAATTAAATGAATGTTTAATTTCGATTCGGCTAGTTTACATCTGACGTTGAAGATTCAGACAAAAAAACTTGGTTTGAAAAATGATGCTAAAACCATATTAGGAACCTGATTTTAACTTCAGGATTAACTTAGAAAAAAAAAACTTGTTAGATGTAAAAACCAAATTTAATTTCTAGCGTGCATGGCCTTACCTGCCATTCCAACTAACGCTTAGTGGTGTTTGCATTCGAGTTTCAACCATTTCATGATTCATATCACACCCTAGTTTAGAGAGAAGTTCTCGTATCAAATGTCTCGTGTCTGCGTGTGGCCTTGCTTCCGTCCATGCTTTTTTTCTCTGGAAAGAAAATTGACTAATGATCGGGGGCATCCGGTTTTCATGGATCTTATGTGGATTTGATTTGTTTTTGTTGATGTGGTAAAAGATTCACGGCAATATCCGTTGTTCATGAAACACTTGTAACATTGTTTTATGAATCTACCTCATTTTTTGAGGCAACATTATGGATCAGTAACAGAATGCTACTATTACCAAACAACACATAAGTTTCACATTTGAGATCAGAAGGGGGCGAAAGGCTAATCGTAAATCCATAGATCTCAATCCTAAGGATCTTAGCTAAGAGCAATCAAATGTCAGTGATTGGATGGCGAGAGAGTATTGTGTTTTTCTTACTGGATCCAGAACATGAACCTCACTGAATATGATTTTATATCTTCTGTATTTGATTCTAAACCCAATTTTGTGCCAAATTAAGCATTAATATTCGAATATATAGATACCGTAATAGCAATATCCACTCCCTTGATAACTTGATATCCCTAGTCCAATTTTATGGCCAGGTCGATGGAGCTCACTATGACTTCCATTTTAATATTGGATCCGATACAATGTCCCAATCATGGAATACTAAATCTCCTTTCTCAGTGGCCGATCAAATCCCACTTACCCAACTTTGTTTTTGTTAGTTTTCCAAATTTTGTTTTGCAGTTCACCCTGTGCCTCAAGTGAAGCCAAGTAATGAGTCGTCCAAAGAACAGACACAATCTTATATCAGGTTCTCCTAAGCAGAAAAATCTTCGTAAGCTTTTTATTCTTCAAACATTATAAATTTCACATTTCAGAATACTAAGAACTTGAAATTTTGACAAGAAACCAATATGATCTTTTAAAAGGGGAAAGATCTTGAAATATATCAAGAACTTCTATATGTATGTTTGTGAGAAGTGTTCGAGTGATCAGTTATGATCGTCTCCAACTTTAGCAAGTGTTCGTCGTCTCCAGCACAGGTCTGCACAGAATAAGGGCATGGATGCTTGTGGTCTAAATAATCACCTATGGTAACTTTTTTACTTCTTGGGGTCCCATAGATTTCACATCCCCAATTAGTATCTCACACTCTTTCATACTTAGGTATTATTAACTGTAAAATTATGAACACATCCTGTCTCAATTACTACACATTGTTCTCATAAGATTTGTTAGTTTAGCTGCGCATGCGTGGTAGTTTTAACATGTAGCCGGCCATTACCTTAGATATTTTAGACCTGTAAAAGAAACTTTTTTTTTCCACAAATAAACAATATTTAGAAGGACCATAATTATCAGTTCAATAATGAAAATTGGAAATGGATGCCAGAATTCGAATCAGGGAGGGTTTATTCCATAAGGATAATTTAGAAAACCAGAAGTTGTAGAAAATTAATATACAAATTTCCATTAGTCACCAAGAAAGCATCAATGAAGAAAGAAGACCAAAAAAAGAAAAAATCAAATTGAGAAATCCCTCCCTGATCAAGCAAAGTCAATTCGTGCAGGCTAACTAAGGGCACATTTTTCTTCAAATGCATTCATATGATGAAGGAAAAAGTCCCGAAGATACACGAAAGCCGATGCCAGCTTACGTGGGGATCTATTTTAATAATCATTCCGAGTACAATTTGTGAGAGTGAAATCCATTACATTATGCTTTCTTCTTGCCATCAAATATTTAAGTCTGTGCTTTTAAAATTATATGAGTTGTTATCATTCTATAGTGGGCATCGCGTTCCTCTGCAATGAGCAAACATAATTGAAGAGAGGACATATATATATATATAACTGAGGGCCCTAATTTTTACAAACTACTAACAAGGGCCCTCTGGTTAAATCTTGACATATAATTGACCAAGCTTCCACCTTGCATTATATGACAATGTTAAGAGCAAGTAGGCATTATTTGAATCATTAGGGGAACTTTCTTTTAAGACAATGGCCAATGAAAGTAAGATGCGAAATGAAAATTCCCAGCGGGAAACGTTTGGTAGGCGTAGTTGGTAGTTTTCAGTTGTGCGCAGCATCAGCAGAAAGAGATGGAGAAGTTTAGAGTGGTTGATCTTCCACCAAGAAGCCATCACCTTCACCAAGTCCAGATCAGCACCAATTACATGGTGCCATCTATGGTTGAAGTTATGATGCGACACGACGGCGCATATGCATGTGTGGATTGCTCTGCAGCTCAGCTAATTGGTCCAGCAAGGGATGTGGCTTCGGCAAAGGAGATCAAGTACTAGGTGCCAGGGGCGGAGACAGGTGGGGTCTTCCTGTGCTCTATGGAGCCACTCGAAAACCTTAAATTTATAGTTGTATTTAAGTGGACTTAGGTCTAGTTATATGAGGCAGCCCCATGAGACCTCCCTCACTGCTTCATGAATACAGGTGGACTTGGTTGTTAACTATATATTTTAGTGTTTTATAAAAAAAAGAAAAAATTCTGGATTGCCCCTTTTAGGTGCACCTCTTGAACTAATTTTGCAGTAGTAATGGACAGTCTTTGCATGTAATCTAGATCTATACTTGAGCTCAGTGCTAACTATTGACGTTAATGATATCATGTATGACGTTTCTAGCGCGTCATGACTTCACGCTTGCTGTTTCCACCTCCAAAATTTCAATGATATTATTTTAAAAAATTTTATGTTTTAGTTGTATTTTTGTTTTCTACGCTTTATAAATTTCCGCAAGAAAACAAACTGCCAATAAATGGACCCCATGCAACATGATTCATATGGGCAATAAATCTCACTTCTTCCTTGCTCTTCTGTTGCTGCGGTTTCTTCTTCTTTTCTTTTCTTCTTCTTCTTCTTCTGCTGCTGCTGCTGCTGCTGCTGCGGTTTCTTCTTATTTTCTTCTTCTTGTTCTTCTAGATCATATATAGATATATATATATATATATATATCTATGGCTTTCCCTTCTACTGTCACTTATGGCATCCTTATACCAACGCTTGTGTTGGAAACATTCCACTTACTAACCCCGCTCAAGCTTCTAAGTGCGTGGCTCTTCTCGCAACTTGATCTTCTTGTTCATGCTGTTGATGAGTCTTGGCATGAGCAGGAGCAAACGCCCTGCGGCCGGTCGCCGGTGCCAAGCTCCCAGATGATCAAGAAGACGCTAGAAGTGATGGAATTCGGCCACTTCCTTCACATGGCGGAGGAGCAGTGCAAGCAGGAGCAGAGGGCTGTCTGTTGTGTTTGCTTGTGCAGCATAGAGAGAAGGGACAAGGTGAGGAAGTTGCACAATTGTAGGCATGCCTTCCACCAGAGGTGCTTGGATAAGTGGGTGGACCAAGGGCAGCACACCTGCCCCTTGTGTAGGTCTCCCCTCCTCCCTCTAATGGCTGCCGATTCTGATGCAGATGACCATTATTCGTGGTTGGTCGACCAGATATCTTACTTATTCGCGGACCCTCTTGTAATGGAGAACTAATTTTCCATCTAACTTGAAGATTGTAGATTTTCCGTGTTGTAAAACTAAACGTTGAAGTAGGATCATTAGAGTAGGATTAATATGTGAGCATTGTCGATCATTTCCATGAAGATGGAAAACAGTGGGCTGCGTCACTCCTAAACAAAAAAATTAAAACTCTATTATAAGCGTGTCTGGTAGGTAGAGTTTCATGGAGTCTTCTATCTCAATTCTGTTCTTGGTGCTTTATGAGAAAGTTGTAAAGAGCACTCCTTCATTTGTACAGAGGTGAAATATGTAATTGATCATGAGTGGAATTCTTGTTTGCTGCTTTCCGCTTAATTTTTATTTTTGGTTATCAGTTAGTGGGCGTTTGATTATTTCAAATTTAAAATCTATGGATTGGATGCCAATCGGACGTGACACGCTTTTGCCGATGTGGCAAAAGATCCGTGATAAAATCCATGATTCATGAAACTAAGTATTTTAAGCTACGTGATCCTCATTTTGTATTTTTGTATCGAGAAAGTGTAAGAGGAACGTCCGCACTAAAAATCCACAGTTCTCAATTATATGGATTTTAAATAAGGACAACTAAATGCACCCTTAACAGTGTAACATATCAACTTTTAATTTTTTTTTAGATTATTTAAAGGTTTTTAATTTTTATAGTTTTTTTCATTTTTTTCTAGAAAATCACTTTTTAAAAAAAATAGTTTTGGCAGACTCAAGATTTTTTCGCTAGACCTCCATAATAGCAAGAAATATAACATGCGTGCACAGAGTCCTGCTACAACCACCTTGGATGTCATATGCCAAGGGTGGTCGACTTCAAAACCCTGATTTGGAGTCCTAATCCTGTCATTTTATTATTTGAAGCTTCTTGACAGTGTTATCTTCCAAAGATTTGATTGGCAGAGTTAAGGTTGGGCATCGGCCTGGCCCAGCTGAAGGCTCGACAAACTCAGGTTTGGGCTGGTCCGATGCCTATATATATATATATATAACTTATTTTGCTCTTTGTCTTATATATATGAGAGAAAGAGCAAAATAAAAAATATAGAGAGATGAGCTTTAATTATATACATCGGACCGAGTCGAGCCTTCAATACTCAACTCAAGCCACCTGGCCTGATGAGTTTTTTATTGGGTTAATTTAGATGTCAAATAACCAACCCAAACCCAACTCATCATGGATGAGGTACCAAACTACCTATTGAGTACCAATTCTCTTGCTTAAGAGACACCTTCATTAAAAAAATAATAATAATAGAAGGATTGACCTTCCCTAGTAGTTTTGTTACCCATATATACCTGATCGTGCATTTTCAATTTTTATATTGTGTGTGTGTATATATATATATATATATATATATATATATATATATATATATATATATATATATATATATATATGGTTGTTACATTATTCAAAGGGCTCACTAGATAAGGACCTCATGAAGATGTTAACATGACACTACATTTTAGTTTCCAAACTTGGTGATATAGTAAGTGTATTGCATATGGCGTCACAAAATTCTAATGGGTTGTTGTCACTATGCTTTCCTCTTTATTTAAATTTCTTGCTCGCGGGCCATTGGTTGGTATCATCACTAAGGGTGAAGAAGAAGCCAAGCTACTCGAACCCAGTTATGGGTCATTGCATGTATGAGATGAGTTGACATATTAATGGAGTCACACGTTGAGCATTGGCCCCAAATATAACTCTTTGTTTCTAACTTTATCCCTACAAGGTGTTTCTTTCTTTTTTTTCTTCAAAAGGCACTTTTGTCATTTTGCTTTCAAAAATTGAAGCAGATTCCATGCACATTATCCTCTAGCGTTTCATGCATGAACATCCCCCCAATCTTTGGCACAGTCGTCCAGGTTCATAATCAAAACACTATGTTAGTATTCTTATTATCAACTGCCCTGTCCAGGTTCTTAGAATTATAAAAGCCGTCGCCTTAAAGTTACACACCCTATGAGAGAGACCATTTCTACTAGGAAAAGGTCCGGCTATCTAGAAAGGTTCTTCTGGAATCCATATAAAGATACAACGATGATAGGATCCAGAGAGATCAGCAGCTAGTTCCGGGCTTTCTTTCTTCTACCAGTAAGTGGAAGTTCAATGTGGGTGGAGTCCCTTGACACCTTTTTGCTACTGCTTTACAGTTAGGTATACTAGCTTAATTTACAGATACCGCGTCGCTGTCACCTGGCCATTAACCTCGCTGCCCAGTTTTATGATAAACACCATGCATCTCTCTCATTAAATTTTATGGCTCAGACGTATGAACAATGAGAACTACCATCTTCAAGATTCCGGTCAATGGCTTAATTAGTGTATTAATATCGTGCTATGGCTGGCCTGGACAAGTTGCGGATGATGCTTTCGGTGGCATTTTTTTCACTAATCTTTCTCTTTTTGCACAGCCCAAGTGCTCTTCATAATGAGGAATTGTAAGAGAAAGAAGGTCACCGGTGGTGGATCCAGCTGCGACTTCTCCAGTGATGGAGAGGGTGGAAGAGGACGTTGCTCAGTCAGACCTCGACTTGGAGCTGATGGTCATCTGCAGATCGGTACTGTGCGGCCCAACATGGGCCCTCTTCACAATCCAGGACGAGGGGAGCAGAGAAGACGCCGATTCGGATGCCAGCGAGTCGAGACAGAAGAGTTGCCAGAATCTCGGATCCCGCAGCGGCTCCTCCTCGTCGGAGACGACGCCGCCGTTCCGTGCTTCTGTGGCCTCCCCAGAAGGCCGGCTGCAGGATCCCTGATATGGGAGCTTAGCGTTGATCTATACGCGATTAAGCCCCCGTTCTCTGGTGCAACAAGTGACTGATGAAGAACCTAAATCAAGTCCCACATGATCTTTACATTGTGTTCCTCGACCTTCCCCCCAGGAGACGCCCCTCAATTCAAATTAAATTAGAAATACTACACTTTTGAAAATGGAAAGCTAACGTTTGTTTTCTATTATGACATATACGAAGTGAGCTATTAGTTGAAAGCTTAAACCACTTCTTGTTACGTATGTCATAAAACATATACAGAGAATAAGAATTTGACGGCTGGAGATATCTGGCTCTTATATGTGCGCCCTGATGGACGTAGTACAGCTGGTCGTCTTGAGAGTCGCTCAGGCGACATATGTATTTTCAGTTTCATTTTTTTATGGGTGCTATTTTTGTAGATTATAAATAGCAGCATGTGCAATACTTGTGTTGAAGGATGTACCATAAAACCACTCAAGTCAGAACAGAGCCTTCGACCTTGAGGGTAGGGAAGGAGGTGGCTTTAACTCTTGTGTAACACCACCATTGTGAACTTTAGGGTGATTGAGATGTTGTCCTGCATCCTCTTGTTATATCATTTACCATTGTAGTGTAAAAATTTGTCAGATTGATTGTATTATAGCTTTCATATTCCATGGTTGTTCTGAGTTGAGTAATGAATGCTAAAGCCTTCCGGCGAATTAGAAGGTCAATTGCTATCCCTCTATTAGGTGTCTAATACCATAGAAGGTTTTTGATAAGGAAAACATTAATTCACACTTTTGGAACACATATTTCTATAATACACATTTCAAAAGCATCATTTTGTTTTAAGAAATATAGGATGATGAGAAGGGTGAGGGCTCTAACTTGAAAAAAAAGAAAAAATTGTTGGCATAAACTTCTCCAGAATTCAGACACGCCCTTAACATTTCCAATGGACAGATGATGGAAAGAAGGAAGTGATCCAAAACATGGGGTTGGCGTGAGATCAAATGTCCAAATCCCGAAATCACGAGACGCTCCTTCTGAGAAAATGTGATGCCGAGAAAATGCAGTCATGCCGAGAAAATGCAGTCGGAATCGGGAAACCAACAGATATTGTGATGTTGCAGCTTCTACGTATTTGAACAAGAACGTCTCCCTCGTTGAACAAAAAAATCTTGGTGGATAACTTCACTTGCCGGAAGGGTCGTGCTTCTGAGAAGGTACAGAAGAAGTTCCCGGCGTTTGCTATTGGAATTCCGGGTCAAAAGAGCCAGTTCCCTTGCTTCACGGTGCCTTCCTCTAGCCCCGCCCAAAAACAATCCCCTGTTCAGACTTTCAAACAGGAAAAAGATGCACGGGACAAAGTAGAAGCAAGAGGAAGAGAAAACAAAAATAATCTGCACATACGACCCCAAATATGGGGTTTCAGATTCTTGGTTAGTATGGTATTAGTTGCCGTTTTACTATGTTTAATTACCCTTAATGTAATATAAGATTCAAATCAAGTTTTAGTGGCTTACAGTTTACAAATACGGGTTGCCCAAAGAAACATATTGAGCTCAGTTTTAGTGTAGTGAATTTCATCAACCATGCCTCAAAGATGAACTTTTCTAGTCGTATAAGGGTAATTAAACAGATATTGGTCCTTTTCTTTTTACGAAATCTGATTTTCTTTCCTTTGATACCTGAATTTCAATTAGCATCCCCACTTATTTTAACAAGTAATGATCAAATAAAAGCATTTGATTGGCCTTTTCTTTCTCTTGAAGCAAAACTAAAAACATGTAATAAGATTGTAGAAAAACCAACTTACACGTGAATGCCAATACTCAAATAACCCGTAGAACTTTCTAAAATGGATGCTGCTATATTGGAGTTATTGGAGAACAGGAAGACTGGGTTGATGTTCGAATCGACATGTTTCCATGATTCCATCCTTATCTCGCTTTTTTGTCGATTTCCTCCACGGTCGATCTATTTAAAGGCCACAATATTTCCGATTAATTGTTTCGCATGTGTTGTTATATTAGTGTGCACGCACGCACCACGCCGCATCGAGAGAGAGAGAGAGAGGGTAGCCAGGTTTTCGTGTCTGCCATGATCAAGCCTCACAGCCACTCAATCTCTGCAGATTTCTTAGCAGCCCTCGCCTTCGTCGCCGTCAACAAATCCCAACGCCACCACCTTCTCCTCAAGGCGCAGATCCACCACCTGCCTTCCATGTCCACCGCCACAATCCCTGCGGCTTCCACCGGAAGCGCCTTCGTGTCGGCGCAGAGCTTCTCCTCCCCCCAGACCCTTTCTGATTGGCTGAGGCCTAGGCTTCCCAGAGATCTCCCCAGCTGGGGGGTCAAGCCCGGCACCAAGAACGTCTCCAACCTCTGGCTCGAGCTCGCCCACGGCGAGGCCCTTCTTCAGGACTCCGTCCCGCCCCGCCGTACCGTCAACGTCGCTGCCGTCCGCATCCGCAACGCCGCCGGCGACGTCCTCATCGAGTCCCACCAGGAGCTCAGCGATGGCACCGTGCGGCCCCGCCGCCGCCCGCTTTCGGAGAAAATGAGGCCAGGCGAGACTGTGTGCGAAGCCGTACTCAGGGCCATCCGCGAGGAATTGGGCTCCGTCCTTCGCTCCGGCGAAGGGGTTCGGGTGCTGATGGAGTCGTACTCGAGGAGGGTGGAGGAGAGGAACTCCGTGTCTTACCCCGGGATGCCCGCCTGCTATATATTGCATTCGGTGGACGCCATCGTGGAGGAAGGGTTGCCAGAGGGGGAGTTTTTCACGGAGGAGGAGGACGAGTACGCCGGCTCCGGCAGGCTCGCGGAGGGTGCGGTGGTCGTGAGAAGGCATTTCTGGAAGTGGACTCCTTGCGAAGAAGCCTCAGAAGGTTTTCATTAGTCCCAGTGTTTTCTTCCCATTTTTCTGTTTGGTATTAATTCATTGGAAAATCTTCTAGAATAGTTTCGAGAAGGTTTTCCGAGATTTTGTCTTTTCTGGTTCATGTATTTATGCGGAAAGAGTGTATTGGTTAGAGCTGCTATAGAAACTGACTTGAATACATTGAATTCATTGAATGAATAAAGAAGCAATTGGTACTTCTTCTTGACTCTGCTCTTTGTTTTAGTCCTTCTTTTTTGCTTGTTCTGTCTGGTTCATGAATCGAAGTTGGTAGAGAAAGGCACATTTCTGATACTGTAATTCAAAAATATATTCTCAATTGGACTTTGGTTTCGAATACCACTCGCAGAGACGAGTTTGAGAAGGATGTCGATGAATGCCAACACTAAGTGCAGGAGAGGCAGAACCATGTGGATCTTTGTTCTTGTCTAGTCCATCTATGCTTAGTCCATGAAATCCATCGGAGCAATCCTTGGGTATATTCACACATGCCTTCATATTTCTGAAGCTTGATAAAGGAACATGGTCGGATGCTGCTTTTTCCTATTGCTTTCCCGCTTCTTAATGTATCCTAAGTTTTAAACCTGTTTTGCTACTTCTGTAACCACGCCGGAGGCCAATAACTAGCTCAAAGATTGAAAAAAAAAAAGACAAAGAAGATTATCTCTTGATGGCAACTTGAGCTACATGGCTGGGAATGCAGGTGCACATACCACTTGAACTTGTGCATGTTTTGTGACACATAACGATAGATATGTAAGTCAGGAACATAGACTGAATCAGCAGGCCATGCAACAATTATGATGTCAAAGTAAGCAAGCTACATCACAGTCTCATAATTGCCTAATACAACGTGGGAAGTAATCAAACCGTTTACTGATCCTCTATATAATACGGGAAAGAACTGACAGAAGGCCTTAAAATTTAACGAATCATATGACAGAAGAGGACCTCAAAGACTCCTAGAAGCACAAGACCTGTATGGACAAAATCCGTGGCAGAGTCAGAATTTCAAGTAAGGGGCACACATGTAAAATTCAATTTGACCGCAAAACTTATTCGCTTTATATATGTTAACAATTTGGCAAGTCAGCAGAGATGGTATAAATTACAAAACTGCATGCTAACATAATAGGTTGAGCACATCTTCAAAATGCAATAGTGCAGCAACAGGCTTATGGTTAGGATGAGCAGTTGAGCACATTTCCGAAGTGAACACCCCAACTTTCTGTGTACACTCTTTTCGAAAAATTGTCTGAACTCTGAAGCAGATTTCTGAGGACTGCATTACTTGTACTTAGGATCATCATTTGCTGCTGTCACGTAACCCCTCACCATGCGCTTCGAAACAAAAGCTGCTTCATTTGATTTTTCCTGTATTTCAAGTGAAATAGCCAAATGTTTCATCGAAGTCATGCTCGACAACTCTCCATTCTCAATTATTTCATAGAACAAAGAGAATGCTTCCTCAGCTTTCGCATTTTTACAGAGACCTGTAATGACTCTGCCACAGACCTCTCTGCCAAATTCATGGTCATGATTCAAGCCAAACATCAATATTACCTGCGCCTCAGAAAATTTACTTTTGCAAATAAGAAAATCAACGATGCTTTCCAACTTAACAGAGTAGCCACTATCATATAGTGCTCGAACAACTTCAACGGCATCATGCCCATGGCCCTTTGCAAATAGGCCGGCCACAACATCTGTCGAGAGATTGATATTCTGGCGAATTTTCTTGTCAATCATCATCCTCATGACAGAAGCTGCATCAACAACATTACCTGCAGCAACTAAAGCACTACAAATTTGATGGAAGGTGGATGCCCTAGGAACATGTTCACTCTTTAACATCTTCTCAAGAGTCTTATGAGCACAAACTGGATCATCCTTCTTTATAAACCCATTTATCAGAGTACTGTAAGTCTCCAGATCAGGTACAAAGTCCCTCCTCAACATTAGCACCAACAGCTCATACCCAGCTTCAGGCCTACCCTCCTTGCATTGTCCTAGTATCAATGTCCGGAAAGTGCAAGGATCCTGCGTACCCCTTTTGAGCAACTGTCTGAACAACCTCTCGGCCTTCTCTGCCTTCCCGTTTTGACAGAAGTACTCCAGCACCGGGTTGTAAGAAGCAACCAAGGGCACACATCCCTCGGGTTGGATAAGGACCTTGCTCCTAATGACCTCATCAGCGAACTCCTCTGCCTTCTGAAACTCGCCTCTAACGCATAGATTCCTAATCAAAACACTGTATGTTGCAGAGTCGGGTTGAACACCCAGCTCTGACAGCTTACCGAATATCATCACTGCTTCATTGAGCTTCCCTGCATTGCAATGTGCATTGATCAACGTATTGAAAGTGCAAGTATCAGGCTTGAAGCTACCACTGTCCATGACATCTTTCAAGATTTCTTTGATTTTGTCCAGCTTCCTCGCCTCGCACAGACCCTGAATCAGGGTATTATATGTGATCTCATTTGGGTTCAATCCCTGCTCCACCATTTCGTCGAACAGTTCCAATGCATTACCAATCGATTGATTCTCACAGTAGCCCCTGATCAATGTGGTATAGGAAACCACGTTGGGGATCAATTCCCCTCCCTTCCTCCTCATTGCTCTCATCAAATTATGTCCCTTGGCGACCTTTCCGGATCGGCAGAGTCCATCTATAAGGGTGTTGTATGTAACCATATCAGGGGTACACCCCTGCTTCACCATTTCATTGAAGAGCCTGAACCCCTCATCGACCATGGAGTTCAGGCAGAAGCCCCTAATGAGGATATTGAACGTGAAGACATCGGGGCTGACTCCAGATCGGAGCATTTCGTCGTAGAGGCCGCGGACCATGTTGGTTCGACCACGGCGTAGCAGAATTGAGAAGATGGTGTTGAAGGTATACACAGAAGGGGACACTCCGAGCTCTTTCATCTTCTGGAAGAGCTTGATCGATTCCTGAAACAGGCCGGCGTTAGCGTAACTCCGCATTAGGCTATTGAAGAACCGGTCTTCCCATTGGACGCCATGGCTGGGCATCCCCATGAGGAGGTTGCGGGCGGCGTTGAGGTTCCGGCTGCGGCCGAGAACCTCAATCATCTTGAAGTAGGTCTTGTCGTTGTGAGAGAACCTTTTGTCTTGCACCCACTTGAAAAATTGGAGAGATTTCGAAGGAAGCTTGACGCGCTCGAGGATCTCGACGACGGCGGTGGTGGAGAGCGCAGAGGTGTGTGGATGGAGTGAGTTTTCGAGATCCCGAGACCATGGTCGGCTGTTGATGAGTTGGGAGATGGCGAGGGAGAGTCTGCGCTTGCGTCTGGATCGATTGTTGCATCCTTGGTCTCTTTGTTCTTCTGCTTCTGCTTCTGATTTTCCCTGGTGTTGGGCTATTAATTCCGCGCCTCCTGCTTTTGGGTGGTATTCAGGGGTGAATAGGAGGGAGAGAGGGGAAACCGAAGAGTGGTAGGAAAGAAACAAGAGCTTGAATCTAGTGAAGATAAGGCGGTTGTGAATCCTGTGATGGTGGCGGAGAAACATCAGAAATTGTTCACAAAGAGAGAAAGAGGGACTTAGAATCGCTCCAAAGTTTCAAACCGACTGACGCATTTCTTGGAGTTCCTATCTCCTACTTCAATAGACGCGGGAAACTCGAGTTCGCAGTGGTAAAGTGGAAGAGGCAACCGCCAACGAGAGTTCTTTCGTATGGCTTGGCAATGTTTGAAATCATTCAACTTTCAGCTCAATTTTCAGGTAAATTTCTTGGCAGGACTAGGATCATCCTATCCATCAAACAAAACTAAAGGGAAGATCACGAAATGATCAGCTAGCCTGGTATAAGCCTATCAGGTATTAATCTGTTCATGTCACATATTTCTGCTCTTTAAAAAAACAGTGTATAGGTGTATTCTTAATGCCCAAAACTATGAAAATGAACATAAAATCATATTTTTTAAACATTTAAAATGAGCTATAAAAAAAGCTTTGACCATCGATTAACAAACTTTTATGAAATCTTAATCACATCTGAAATTAAAATGCCACTTTATGTGGATTTGGTGGTATCTTGATTACACTGATCACGTTTTGATGATAATCAACTCTCTTCTCTCTCTTTTAAATGACACTCCTTGCCTCCTTTGAAGGACATTTCAAACTACTGAATAAACAGCTCGGCTGTTATGTTTGCAATTTTATCTCTACTGTTGGTCTCTTTCGAGGGTTGCAAACATTGGCCATCCGTTTAGCTTGTATTAACTCCAGAGCTAAAGGAATTTCGATTAAGAAAAGGGCATATCCCACAATATTTAGGCGAGATACTACTGCAATACAGAGAGATGGATGACAAGTATGAAAATGGCTGAGTTTCAAATGGCTTTTTGCCTTTAGAAGGTGGAATCATGGAAGTTTTTTGGTTGAATCAAACGATCTGTGTTGTTTATTTGTGAATAGGGAATGGTATGGTTTAGATTAATTATGTGTATGCACTATATGGAGGAGCGCCCCCTTCATTCCCAGTCTAAGTTTTGGTTTTTCTTCTTGTATATGCTAATTTTTTGTTATAAATAGCAGGGAACATCCCCTAGCGCCCCCTTCACTGGAATTTATACTTCACTGTCTAATCTCCTTGGAATTGACAGCAAAAATGGTTCTCACCAAGTCTAGTACATGAGAGTGTGGTAGCTACTTCAGTTTGTTCTGATGTCTTAAATCAATGTACATTTTTATGTTCGGGACCCAAAGACAAGCCTAAATCGATGTGACTTTTCTTTTATCTCATTGCAGCATAGCAAACACAAATCAGGATCTTTAGGGGTATATTCATGATGCACTCTGAGGCATGTAATCTGCCTTAATCTTTTGCATATATTCATGAAATAGTAACAAACTTTATTGTTATCAAATTGGCGCTGTCATGATTTTCTCTCTTCACCAATGGAAAGTATCAGGATCTTCACTCAGGTTGCCAAGCGGTCACTGACTGCATCAACAATTCCTTTTTATTTATATGCAGAGTAACATTATGGTCAATTGCTACATTGTGACCTCTCTATAAGAGAGAGAGAGAGAGAGAGAGAGTTGAAAAAGAATTCATTAAAACGGGACACATCCAAGAGAAAAGGATGGGAAGCCATACAATAATTAGAAACAAAAATGCTGAGTGAATCTAGCAATAAGGTATGAATGTTAAAACATCTTCACAATAGCAGTCACGTCAACACGCATGTTGAAAAGAAGGACCGGAAAGTAATAGGGCTGCTCCCTAAATAAGAAGTTGTTTCTCATGGACCATATATGCCATCAAAAACATAAAGGCCATGACCTCCTAAGAAAACACCATCTCCTTAGATCTGTGGATCCTACGACAGAAGATCATGCACAAATGATGATTGAGAGACTGCTGAGGAAGGATGAATAATGAGAGTGAATTAACATGGATTTACTAATGACACAAATTACTTTGGTAGAGATTGGCAAATTGATGCACGCTTTTAACGGGGGAATCTGGGTCTTGGGCCACTTTCAACAGGAACGCCATTCAAGGTGCTGACCAGCCATGTGACTATTTTTCAGAGCATTTGTATCAAACTGCAGTAGCAATAGTTGGCGTGAACGAAAGTACCGAATAAATACCGAGAGCGGATGCTCAATAGATTACATGTTATGGTTACATTTCGCTGTGATCTATGTTACATTGGTATGGGTACGGTCAAAAAACTTGGGTACCGAGGTATGAATATATATATATATATATATATATATATATATATATATATATATATATATATATATATATATATATATAACATAAAATAAGTATTCAAACAAAATAACACATTCATAATTCAAAATTTATTGTTTTGAAAGAAGAAACTGTTGAACAAAATATGAAAACATAGCTCTGTATGTGTTTCCTAGGTGTAAATAGTGTAAAGAACACAATTGAAATCCTAAATTGTGGATAGGAAATGACTCGGTCAACTTTGATAGAGTCTTAAATCAGACAGACACGGTCTTAAGTACATTGACCGTATTCGATAATTTTTTACCAATACCCAAGGGGTACCCGAAACACTACCAATACCGATACCGATATCATACCTGACCACTACAGGTATGCTGCCTTTACAGCAGTACCCATATGACAAAATAGACCCTTATATAACTGAATCGGTGAACAGGACTTTGACATCTACATCAATGGGAAAAACGCCGCGAGAATACACGGCCACTGAAGCTGAACAACACCACTCCATGGAAAAGTTTGTTATCATAAAGCTTACTTTGATGGTTGAGATGCATGAAATCACTGAAACGGATGCCTTCATTTATGTTAACTGTTTGGTTTAACATGTCTTCATTTGTCTACGTAAGTTATTTTGGCTTACATCCCTCCTGATTAGATATGCAGCAAAATTCATACACCGCCTGCGCTCATCTAATTGAGGAGGCATATGAATTTTTTGCAATTATGTGATCATGCGGAAATGCTTATACATTGTTGATGTAGGAATAGTTGGGTAGTGGACAATAATAACATGAAATGATCAATAAATTCAATACTAAAGCCAACACTTGCTGATTGTTTAATGCATGTGTTGTACAAAATATGGTTGCAGTTGCGGGTGTGTGTAATAACCCATTGGTTGTGTTTATTTCACATCCGCTGAGCAAAAGTGTGCTACCTTACATGCTATGTTCTGATGCTGAAAATTGATGCCCTTACAGATGAATTGCAGCCAGTCTGGTACTCTGGTTGCTCGCAGTAGCGGAGCTACTGTGTGACTGGTGTGGGCCATTGCCCCCCACCAGCCCTTGAAATCTTTTATATTTGACTGAGCTGGACTTGGTTTCAGCCACATGTAGTTGCCATACCAGATTTAGGTATGTGCTCAGCAAGTACTCATTCTTGTAAGCCAGAACCCGGTTAGTGCCCCTCAATCAAAATTTTATAGCTCAGTAACTGCTGCATCCATAACGTTAGGTAGCTAGTGCCCCTCAACCAAAAGTTTCTTGCTCGGCTCCTGTAGACCGTGAAATGTGCTTCCGTGTGAAGGCGTGCATTCTGTGGAACTTTAGAAGCAAGTGGATATCAAAATATTATAAATAATCTGCGTTACTGCTTGCTTGAAATTAGGGAAAAAAACGAAAGAGAAAAAGGAAAAAGAATGTCTGACTCAGGTAGTTCTTCCAAATTGAGGTCGAGCTTCGACCACCAATCCTAACGAGGACAGCACCAAGGAAAGTTAAGCTCAAGCAACTAGAGAGTTCGCCAAAAACAAAACGGGCACCTCAAATTACACATATGAACACTTTTTTTTTAACTTAATTTGAATATCCAAATAATTTTTTTTGTTACAACATGCTTCAGTTTAGGTTGATTTCTAAAGTTTGAGTTTTTGTTATACGGGCCATCTTTTTTTTTTTAACTTAATTGCTCAAATGTCACACCAATACGTGAAGAGAATGTTTGACTTAATATGTATTTTCTGCTAAACTTGTGTCGCATCTACAAGCTGGTGATCATATATATATATCTGTGATATATGATTTTGTCTTTGATGTATGTTGCATCCAATTTGCAAAAATGAGCTTACAATGAATTTCTTAACCATATTGTTTTGGATATGTGTGTGTGCGTGCGACGGCACATAGATCGGATGGAATTGTGGTTCACGACAGAGAGATAAGGATGAAAGACAGAAGGATGAAATGCAATAGAATTTGCTTGGCAGGAAATGGTGGGTATGGGGAATAAGGATTCTATGGCAACATGCCAAGCACCTACAAACACAAACCCCCTCATGATTAGACCCATCTCTCTCTTTGCCCCACCACCACACCTTTAATTCGCCACAGACTCAACAAAGTGCCGTATGGAGCTGAGCAACTTGCATTACTTTCAGGTGCGTGTAAATCATTCATCCCAAAAACTAGAACCACTTCTCATGAACATCATCATCATCCTTTTTACCTTCACTACCGGCACCTTCAAACTACTCTCCCCACTTTTCCATATCTTCATTAGTTCCTGCAGGATAACATCGATTACTGGATGATAATTAGACGAAGATCACAAGGAACGGAGAATTTGCAGTTTCCAATCTTATCAGTGAGCATATTGCTGTTACCAATCTTTATTTTGATTTTTCTAGAACTCCAATTTTGGTTTATCCGTCATGGAAAAGAGGAAAAATGTTTGAATTTTTATGAATTGTTGAAAGAAAGTGTGATTTTTCAGTTCTGATCAATGCCAAAAAGTTAATTAGTGGAGATGAAAATGCCTTCCACCAAAGTGGCAACGGGACCTACTGGCCTAAATATCAACTCAAAACTTTTTTTCTCTCTCTAAATCTATGATTTGCCGTGTTTCCAGTTTCTTCCTTCTTCCTGGCTCAATCTCTGTTGCACTTCAAATCAGCTTTCTCCATTTGCGTGCTCGCTCTTGTATCTATCTTTGATTCCACTACGCTTGACCCCGGCCCTTTCAGGGGTTTGGCTTTTACAAGGTAGGCCCTGGGATAAGACAAGACTGCCTCGCCTGAACCATGGGTCCAATCAGACCCATTACCTTTTCCTCTGTTCCGAATTATCTCCTTCAGAACAACTCCATCTTGGACCACCCAAAGCCAAATCCGGTGGCCATAGATGCACAGGAAGAATGCCAACTATCAGTCATGACTTCTTTCTGCAGTTGTTGGAGCAGGTCGCTATATATCTTTTTAAACCTGTCTTCTACACCGTATGTTTTCTTACGAGAAATTATTTTCCATTCAAACCAACGTCCCAACTTTTGCCAAATATTTCCAATGCAAAGTTCACTTTTGGTTAGAAACTATTTTCAATTCAAAGTTCAAACAATGTCCCAACTTTTGCCAAATATTTCCAATGCAAAGTTCACTTTTGGTTAGAAATTATTTTCAATTCAAAGTTCAAACAATGTCCCAACTTTAGCCAAATATTTCGAAAACAAAGTTCACTTTTGGTTTTGTTTTTTCCATGTGAACCTTCGAGAAACGATGGTTATGATCTGGGGTAATTAGTTTTATAGAAATGGGATCGTACGAATATCATGTTTCTAGGTGATCTAGAGGGCCAAATTTCAAACAGCTTAAAATGATAATAAATTTAGGTCGAAGGCCCTGCTTTGACAGCTGCAAACAAAAACAAGATGCATCAAGAAAATAAAGAAAAATGGGAGGCACACTCTTGAGATTATATGAAAAAAAGTGGGCCACTAGATTAAAGCTTTTCATTTTTAAGTATGATTTTGGTTTGAGGTAGGGACATGACCATATGTGACCACTTTACAAGGCGACACTAGCTGTTTGTATAATTGCCAAGGCTTGAAAGTTGATATACTTTTTATCTTTTCACATGTACAATACAAACGGTTTTGTCTTCACGTGTCAAGATATAGGATCTTCAGTGACCCTTTATGGTTGCTGTTTTAGGTACAAATTAAACTTCATTAATTTGTGTATTAGCTTACTTAGCCTACTAAGCAATCTATCTATACTGGATGAAAGCTTTTGGACTTTAGAACTATGGCAGCTTTTGATGCTCCCAAAGGAAAAAGTAAAAATAAGTTCCTGATCTCTGATGCTTCTACTAGAGAAACATGATCTTTGATAGTGCTGAGTGCATGAACTATTGCAAGATTTGGCATTGGAAACAAGATAGAGTGCTTACTCTATAAGAAAGAATGATAGTGCATCTAATCGGTTCTGTAACACGGGCCTTCACATGATTGGAGCAAAGATTATCTTCTCAGAGGGTTTGGTTGCTTTCTCCTCAGATTTTTGGTCATCTGTATTATCTCCCGACAATTTGTCAATGTTTTCAGACATCTGCCAAATTGCAGAATATAAATGCAATTTGCATTATTGATTCTTCTTGTTTAAGTTACTTGGGGTTTCATGGCTTTGGTGGTCTCTACAAGGTGGGCTACACCACTCCAATAGTTCCCAGCAACTGGCCTCATTTTGTGGTTGGTACATGAACATGAGCAGCCATGGGGTTTCCACTAGTAGCCCCCAATAATTAAAGGCAAAGGTTAGAAATTAACAGATTCCTCGCTAACAAAGTAAAAAGAAAGCTGCTGCACTGAGGAGTCATTCTAAGAGCTTTTATTTTACACGGCTACAGAATCTCATCATCACACAAAGATCAAAAGTAGCATGGAGCCCCCTCCTCACCCCTCTCTGCTCTCCATCTGATTCATTTGAAATTCCAGAGTGTTCAATTGTTAAGCACTTTAAGCTAAGACAGCCACTTGCCATCTTTAGTCTATTTCCCTGCAGAAAATGAAGGCACACTGCTAATGATCTTTAATTTCCCACCACCAATTTTTCGCCATCTCCACAAAGATTAAGATATGCTTAATTTCATCTTATTATAAATACAATCAAGTGTACAATCACAAGTAGATGTCTAGTCAACAAGGTGAAGGAAGGTTTTCTTTTTCCTGTCCTCATCTTCCACTTCTCTTTTTTGGTTTATTTAGTCCCTAAAAGCCTCCTTTCCTCAATCAAAACCTAACTCTGACACCAACATATTGAACTATTCCCTATACATGCATCACTAAGGAGAGCTAATTCCAATAACTACAAGCCAACTGTTGGTCCTTCAAACTGATGAATGGCACTGTGAACCAGGCATCAAGCTAACAGGGCTACCAGAAGCACTGTACTTGGTGTAAGCCATGAATGCTTCACACTTTACCTCCAAATTATAGTGACCAGAAGTCCAGGTGGCCACCTTCCACCTCACTCTGCCGGCCAACTTCACATTCAGTAAGAACCCGCCCGCCGGCTGGTCGGTGTCCATGTCATAGGCGAAAGACGGCGGTACCGGGACCGAGTTTCCTGCCAACCATGAAGATAAGACATTGACATCTTCATGGCCCTGGTAGAAAGGAGGGAAGAAGGATTGTATGGTGATCTGCTGTCCCTTATAGGAAGCATAGGCTCCAAGCTTGTCATAATATATGCCAATTCTCTGGTTGGGGTTCTTGGAGACCAGAGTGACCTGCATGGCTGAGGTAAGAAGGTGCTCGCTTGAGAGGTTCATCTGATATATGACAGCATCCTGCAGAGAAAACTGGGGCTTGGAAGGATGAACAGCATACCAAATAAGGAGGACGATCATAACTGTGGAGAAAATCAAGGAGAAGAAGAGAGACAATCTTTTGAATAGTTTCTTGTGGTTGATCTGTTTGCTCGAGCAGGGCTTTGGGGATGTTATGAAATAGTCTGACATAGGTTGGTTGAGGAGGAGAGAGGGAGAGAGAAGGTGGTGCTGTGGAAGGAAAGCTGGAGATAGAAACACAAACCAATGGAGCCAAAGCAGTATGGAAGATGAACGAGGACATGGGTTTATAATAGGATGGAATAATTTCACTTAGGGACCAACATTTTGCCGTTAATCCTGGAAAAGGTTGACCATTTCTGAATTCCATCATCTGGAACATGGGTATCTCTGAAAACATACCGAAGAGGAATGTGTTGTTATTATAAATACATATATATACATATATATGTATATCTTTTCGGCAGTGCAAACTGCAAAAAATATCGTCTTTTAGATGTTAAAGAACAAAAGGAAAGGTAACTTTGTTTTCTGTCTACTAAGATTATCATCTTCTAATCTGATTTAACCGGATTTTTAACGTAAATTACATCAAGAAAAGAATTGGCCTCTTTTCATGGTTATTCACAAAATCATTATCATGTATCTAGACATTCAGAAAAGTATAAGTGCATTTTTATATTAAAGAATTCATTAGCCTCCAACTGAAAGTCTTCCCTAATAAAAAAGAAAACAGTTGTGGCAAAGCAACACTTATTTTCGCCAACTTTTGGCCCGTAGCTCGACCGAGTTGAAGTTGGTTTTTTGCTTTAATAGAGTCATTCAATTTCACGAGATTCAGTTGAATCGAGCGTTTTAGATCAAGAATTCAATGGAGTTTATACCAGTAGATACAGGAATATCTGGTCTTGAGACAATCTGCGGACACTTTTAGAATAATTGAGTAGAAAGTGATGCACTAATTCATGACTTTTCTAGATTGAGGAGAGAGAAAGAGAGAGAAGTGGGTGGCCAGGAGAATAAACCCTGAAGATTCACAATATGGTCATGAATTGCGGCACGAACATACAGAACATCCAAATATAGACGGCCCTCAGTGTGCCGGGTGGCAGATCCGAGGGCTGAAATTGTACCACGACAAAAGCAACAGGCCAAGATATCGCGTGTCATGTTCAAGGCAACCTTCTGTTCAAGGACAACATTATGCGCTTGACTTCAGAAAAATGGATGATGTTTCAGAATTTTCCAATTCAACCCTACAAATCTCAAATCAAACTTCTTTTCCAAAATGAATTGGAAGGAAATCTCAGACCTCATTAGAAATCACAGCCCGCCTTTCTACTTCTGCCCCTTTGAATCTAAATTAACACATGTTTAACAAACTATCATTAACATTCTAGAAGATGGCAAAAAAATGAATGACTTCAAAAAGGTGATTTGTATTTTGGGAATAGTTGCCAGAAAAAACTGGGGCATATGTCAAAATATATATTGCAGAAAATGCGATTCCTCTTTCTGAAAAGAAGTTTAGAAGGTTGGTGATGTTGAAAATTTTCCCCAATTCAGATTGGGAAGTGCAGTGAAGGTACTGTTGCCAATGCATGTGTTCTTTTTTTAAGGCCTGTAGCTAAGCTGGAGGGAACAAAACATGGTAGGGTTCTCACTGCATGTCCCTTTTATTAAAGGTAGTGCAAGTGCAAGTGTGCAAACCTACCAGTCACCCAACCACATGTACACAAACACACACACATACACAAAAGAGAAGATCCCACTAATAGGAGTGGAGTCCCTCTCGTTTGTGTTCGGGCTAATGGAAAGACGACATGTGTATCCCTTCATTGTGCGCATTTTTCTTAGCTTCAGCTTTTACAAAAATCTACAAACTGAAAGATTTGTTTTATTGATATTTTTTTGTCATTTTCCCCCCTTTTAGTATGAGGACCTCAATTGGCAAGTTTCACTGAATTTTAGAAGAAAAATACATAATGTCCAATGGCATTGAAAGAACTTACATAGTTTTGGAATTTGATGAAATAATGTAAATTGTGTTATAAAAAGCTAAAAAGAAGAAGAGGCTGAAGTGATGAAAGGATGCACATGACACTTCAGGTGGCTGAATAGTTTGGAAGCAGCCGCTTGGTCTGATTACTGGGACTTGCTTCATCACTTCTATATATAAATGAGATTTTCTCATGTTAACATCTAGCGCTTTTATCCTCCACTTACCAGATAAGTTAAGAACTAAAGGCACTTGCATTTGCTGTTTTGAACAGATGAAGGAGAAACCTGATTCTGAGCCCCTGTGCAGGAAGTAGATGCTCTGCTGCACTTTGCGTCTTAAACTTTTCCCATTTTATGATTTATCTACAAAAGCAAAGGCACAAAATTACTTGCTCTGTCTTTGTGTGAATGGACTTGTGTAATCTTCTATAGTTTCTTCATAAGAATCCTTCAGCGGCCACAGCTTTAGGAGTCTTTCGATTGAATCTAAGAGTCATTGGATGAGTTCATCAACAATTACCTAATAGGAAAAACTTTTTAGCATTACCAGTAGTCTTCAGTGTCAAGACTTGGTTCTTCAGAAGGTGAAAATGGATTTCACTAAAACTTGGCAGTGAAAAACGAAAATATTTTTCATATGGACGGTATATATATATATATATATATATATATATATATATATATATATATATATATATATATATATATATATATATATATATATATATATAGAGAGAGAGAGAGAGAGAGAGAGAGAGAGAGAGAGACGCACACACAGCTGACACACACTTGAACTGAAGCTTGCGGTACCTTCTGACCTAAAAGAATTGTTATGGCTTTAAAAACTCGTGCGATCTAAACCGACCTATTATATCAGGGCCTGCACTACGAAGCACGCTGTAGAAGGGCCAAAAGAAGAACGAACCAAAGAGAGGAAGAGAAAAGAAAATAGCAGAGGCATGTGCTGCTTCTGGCAAATTGGTTTGTCGCTTCCTCTCAATTGGTGGGATCTAGAAACTGGAAGTTATTATATTTAAATGCCAATTGACATCTTCTTTTTTCTATTTTAAATCTTGTCGTGGTTAAAATATATAAGATGGAAGGAAACACAGAGAGTCACTCAAGTAGCTTTATGAGACGCGATGATTGCGCCCACCCTTTCATAAGTCACAAAAGCTTCAGCTTTGTAAAATCTAGAGATGGATCATAATTTATAGGTTTGAATCAAACCCTTTAACCCTCAACTTTCAGAAAGAAATTCTTTTCCATTTTTCTCTTACTGATACGATCTCAACTTTTGGTTTATAATGTCTGTGAGCCGGAGGCCTATCTTTACCAATTGTTCCATTTAAACACTAAAATTTAAGATGGAGCGATTTTTTTCTAATTCCTTCCTTCTTGTTCATTCTTGGTTCTGTAATAAATAAAAAGACATGTCATGACTTCCAAGAGGCAGAAAAACGTAAAAGATCACCTTTTCCAGTACACCAACTTCGACCTTAGACCTATGCTTGGAATTTGTCAACAGAAATGTTTAGCCACGATCAGAAATTTTGGTTATTTGTGCTGTTTCTTGAGATTAGTGGAAGAAGATTGTCCCGTAGCCGAGAAATTCAGACAACCATGATTGATTCATGCCCTCCACTTTCTCGCTTTGTTGATCTCTTAAAAGCTAATGCCTTTTTAGGAACAAGAAGAAAAGATCGGTTCAGCCGCCACAATAGCTACGCAAAGTGGAGGATCTTTGTTTTTTTCTCAATTTTTCTCATGAGTTTGGAAATGAGAGTTAGATTAGTTTAAAGCGGTGATGTTGGTCCCATTGCTTGCGCATGTCCAACCTCATTGATGTCATCAGCAACGCGCACCTTCCTTCTTTTAATATAGGAAGCCAATACCTTTGTGTTAGGAAGTTGCGTCAATGTAATCAGAATTCAGATTCAAGACTGTGTTGCTACTTGCTACGTTAGATTTTTTTTTTTTTCAAAATAAAAGGCACTTTTGACATGCCAACATATGAGCCGTCCGTATAACAAATGGCTCTTATCAATGTCCTAAAATTCAGCAATACATTGTCAAATGGGCAAAAGAATTATTATAATAAATTAAAACCAAGAAAATTGCACCTTTTATATCAACTGATGAACCAAACAAGTCATCCCCAATCCCGATTTACACGTAAAGTCCTCATATTTTAGCTCTTGTATTCTAACATCTGCACGATACACATACAGGCTGAGGCGGCAAATAATAAAACTAGAACCTGCTCATTACAGTACCCGCCCGCCTCTGTAATCTTTAACTCTTTTTCGTGGCCAAGAAATGTGCTCGGATAGTGTTGGAGTAATAGTTCTGATTGCTTCGATCCACTCCATCAGAGAGAATAACTGCCTGTGTTGTCAATGGCACTCCGGTCGAGATGCGGGCTCTAAGATCTTAGTTTCAATTCCGAGTCAGTTCCCTGAATCAATCGTTCTCGAAAGGCCTTACAGCCAACAGGTGTAATGCACATCCTGCGTGTGGATTATACCCAATAGAAATGCTCTGGAGATGTCAAACGAGGAAGAAATTTGAATGCAATACAACTTCTGTCTGAACCCTGAAAGATTGCTATGAGCCGCAGAAGAATATTCTATATAACACATGGGTGAGCTGCAGAAGAATATTCTATATAACACATGGGTGAGCCGCCGAAGCCTGCAGTCCCTTGATGTAACGAACATGTAAAGATGTCAGAATAGCGTGCAAAGGATCGCGGAGCGATTGGATGTTACCTACGGGAATTGTTTTCCAGTGGTTTCATGCAACCAGGAAAGGTTTTAAAACCCGGTAGGGTAGTTTTGAGCTCCCTCTGCAGGCTGCACCATTTTGGTCCACTATTTTCTCCACTCTTTCCTGTAAATGCTTCTTAATAAATTCAAAGAGCCAATCCAACAGGTGTCTTGATTGAATACGAATAAGCTACTCGATGTACATGTGGGCATTGGTAGCCTTGATCACTTTTAATGCATTCTTCTTTAGTTTCCAGGTTAAATCTTTGCCTTATTAAAGTGTTGAATTCTTCAAAATTCTTAAAACTAGCCATCCTGCATCATGCATTGAGTGACACGACCATCTAATGGATGCATAACAATAACAGGTTTTTTTCACCCCTTACAATTATAATACTGTATTGTCAGAGCAACACTATCCCCGCACCATGAAATTCCCAAACTTTCACAAAAAAAAATACTTGCATTTAGTACCATTCACTTTTTCCAACAGGAGATAACAGAAAACACAATTGGCTGAAATAAAATTTTACCGTCAAAAAGAATCACATTCATGTTCGCTCAATTGCTATAAAGAATCTTAAACTATCTATAAGATTAGAACTGCCATTTATCCTAAAGGACTCTGATCATAATTCTTCCGAGTCGCAGTCACAGTTGAGCCAACAAAACAACCTTGATGCTTCACAAATTCAGACAAGCCTAACATGCAACCTGAGGGAGATACAGCAGAAACACCAGTGTAACTAGGAAAGTCAACTGCAGCTGATAACAGTTTGGCAAACTCCATTCACAGAGTGCCTCCACCATGTTGAGACCACCAGCTTGGCAAGTGCCACAGCAAATCTACAACATTTCAGAGAAGATTGGACCCCAGTTGATCCTGATCTTACCGCTTCGTACCCCAACTTAATCTTCCTATCATTAGCAGCCCCTAGAACACCAACCCAACCATCAACAAACTCAAATAATAGGAAAATCCTAAAGTAATGATATAAATGGAAAGACAAACAAACTCCATATGCCACAATCGTTAAAGCAATTACTCTTTACAATCGCCAAAACAATTTTAATTTTGCCACACGCAAAACCTCAGGCTATGGACCAACAAATAAAATATGGACCAAGGAATCAAGGA
This sequence comes from Nymphaea thermarum, assembly GCA_011799765.1. Taxonomy (NCBI): domain Eukaryota; kingdom Viridiplantae; phylum Streptophyta; class Magnoliopsida; order Nymphaeales; family Nymphaeaceae; genus Nymphaea; species Nymphaea thermarum. The sequence continues at coordinate 87,199 of JAANDH010000135.1, read as the reverse complement.
AAATATTCTGCAGTACTTGAAGCAGATAGCCTTATCTAAGACTTCGTGAAAAATAAGATATGCCCAAAAGAAAAGTCCAGAGAAACATGCATGAGGGTGTGCTTGTGGCCATGTATCAATCACACCTTGAGGAGAACATTGTTAACTAGCCCAAAAAATAAGTTGCCTTTGAAGAACTCCAAGAATTGACAAGCAGGTAAATCATAGAAGTTCCCACAAGAACACATGGACAATTTTACTCCGGGTTAAAAAAAACAACCTCAAAAGTCAAAACATAATTTGTAGGAAAGGGGTCGTGAGGAGAAGAAAGGACTTCAGCATAACATGAAAGTGTAGAGCAGCATGAGAAGGGAGAAAAAATGATGCTTTGTGGATCAAGAACTGAGCATTATAGCCTGACATGGGATGAAAAGGAGAAGGAAGGTAGTGCAAATTGGGTTGATGGAGGAGCAATTTGTTATGGGAAGTGTAAAGAGGAATCATAAAAGCATTACAATGACATTTGAAACGTGGCAGCCTAACAAGACATTCCACTGATAAAGCTTACTGTAGACTCATTTCTGCCAAGGAAATGGTTCTGATTGATTGCACCCGCTGCAATCCATGTCATGTTCTCCCACGGCTAAAATACCTGAGTGAAGTTCAGTCAAATGAAAGTGAAATTTTTCTTCTATATGCATACATCACGTGAATGTCCACATGGTTCCATCTGGTAAAGTTTGCAAATATCTTTTGGATTTTGAAACAATGAACAAGAACATTCTATTTCCCATTAATGAAATCCACTAAAACAATTAAAAGATATGGCATGTGGGCATTGCAAGAGAAAACTCTATCCCCGCTTCAAAAGCAAGGAATGGATCTTTGGAAATCGTCAATCATAACAAATGAATATATCAACTAAACAAAATTGCAAAGCATAGTTGGTTTGAATCAAGCAATAGATAAGAACATGGTACAACTGCATTTCTGTCAGCAGCATCAGAAGAAAAGAATGTTTCAGACCAACTTATAGTGAATCAGACCAATCTAGAGGACTAACTCTACTTTTTACATGTGGACGGTGACATTCTTATGTTCCTAACTGTGACCACATTCTGACTGGATGTGATTCATACGTACCACTTCAACCAATAGATTCCAGTAATGTGGTGAATATTGAAAGGTAATCAGCCAAAGCAAAACTTACAAGTCATCCGAGAAGATAGATTTGGCAACTCGCTTCAGTGATTCTGATGCCTTCAACAGATCTGTCTCGGAGTGTGCAGAAGAAACAAACAAGCGAATCCCAGCAGGAAGAAGGCAATGATCAAGTGCTGACCTTTTCGAAACAGCAAGAAGCACACAATCGTCTCTAAGCACCTGATGGAACAACTTAGATTGTAAGGCTGGAAAACCCATTATCCAAAAAATTCTGAAGGATAAATACATAATAGATCAGTTATTTTACACGTTCTGCTATATCCTCAAGTAACTGCAAATCGCCCTTGAAAGATCCAGTTGAATTCTTTAATTTAAGAAAGACAATAGGTGATAGAGGATGGCTGGTAATGACAAGTCCCCGTATGTCTGACAAACCTGCAGAACCCAAGTCAAGCATAAAGAAACTCAGACATCTATACGTAAATGCAACAAATTAACAATGTGAAGGTGTCCAGGGTTAGCTTTTACGGCGAACAAGGGATGTGCTTAGACATGGAAACATTGACTATGACAGTTAAATAGAGAGAATTTTTACACTGTAAAGGGCAACATAAAAGAACCAAAGCAAGAAGTGCAAGCAAAGAAACCTGAACGTTGTATTCTGTCCATCAAATTGCCTCCTCAGAAATTAACCTAAAACTGTAGAAACCTGATACTAACAGAACAAAGGTTTGTTATCCTATTTCAGTCCATATCTACAAAGATGCCATCTATGCTGTTGTTTAACCTAAAAATGGTAGCTGCCTAGCATGTAAATAAGATTAACAAGACAGAGAAAACTATGGAAAATTAACTTGCAGACAGAAGTTAGCAAAGTTTCCAAACATGTTCTGGATTTCCATGTATGTAAGGGCACCTGTATGGTAGAGAATTGTATATAGTTTATATCATGCCAAAGGCAAGGCTTGCACACACAGACACACATAAAGAGAGAAAGAGGCTTGACAAAGACCTTTGTGTAGGAGACTAATATTATCCCTCAGCCTTGACAGCAACATCGGATTTTCCTCCAAAACATTGATAGCAGTTATTGCAGCACTTGCAAGATATGGAGGCAAAGATGCAGAAAAAACATAACCAGCACTGCTGAGGCGCTGCAAGATCAAGTTATAATTGCATCAATCTCATGGGCGTTCAACAATAAAAGATAGAACAACCAAAAGATTAAAATTTTGTCTATACATGGTGTTTGTGTCAAGGGCTGCAGCAAAAAGGGAGTACTGGCTACAAAAGATATGCTAGACTGCCCATATCCAAGTTGCAATTTTTGTGATTCTTTGCATCTCTCCCTTGATTACAAATATATGACTTGGTTTACTCAAAGGATGAACAACAAAAATGTGCTTGATAGCTCCAAGATGCAACAAATGCCTAGTTATGAATGCATACATGCAAGCAAGCATGATGTGTGATGCATGCAGATGCAGGTCATATTTTTATGTCCCAGTTTTTCAAAATTGCCTGGTTGCACCAAGCATATTGGCGTCATACTTTCCGCACATATTTTTATCCATGAAACATGTCTTGGGTGCTTTGGATTGTAAAACTCTCAAGATAACATCCTGGGTTACTGGGATTTGCTGCCTCAAGTGGTATTTATATTCTAATTTATCTTTTAGCTTTAAGTGAAGGTTAAGAAACCAAAGATATTTACCTGATGATCAACAACTCTGACACTACCAGTGCAAAATCCACCATCAGTAGCTAACGCGTGTCCCATGGAAGCAGTGATGATATCAATTTTCTCAACCTACAATTGTCACAAACAACTTGCCAATCACAAGAAAGAAACAACATGAGAACAGCAAGAAGTTAACTAGACCATCCAGCACACACTTACAGGAACTCCAAAATACTCTGTCAAGCCGCGCCCAGATTTTCCAAGTACACCGAATGAATTGCTTTCCTCTACTAATACTCGGAAGCGATACTTTTCTTTTAACCTGATTATTTCATCCAACGGAGCAATTTGGCCTGAATTCTGCAATTATGTGTCAAAAGGATCCTTCAATATAGAATGCTGCACAGTATCTTACAAAAATTTGATATCAAAAACAGGGCCAAAAGAACAGTGAATCACATGCTTTAAAACATATCTATAATTCTCCATGAAGTCTGGCTACCAAAGATAACATCATACTGAAAATTTTAACAAGATTGTAAGCACAAAAAGTAACATGGATTCAGATGATGAGATCAAACCATTTCCAAATTGAAATACTAGCAGACATTTACTCTTGAGTGCTTTAGCAAGACTAAAGATGATGCAGTGAAGTTAAACTCATCAAGGCCACCGATTTTGTCTTGAAGACTCTCAGGTTTTATGTGCCTACAAAGGACATTTTGCCTCAACACCTAATGCACTCAAAGGAAGGCAGCATTAAATTGTGATAGAATGTTAAAATGCAGTAACCTACAAACCATATCAGGCCTAAGATCAATGGCCCTTCCAGTTGGACCTAGCTTCTATTTTATTGAAAATTCAAAGTGGCTATAATACATGACGCAGAAGTGTCTAACATGAAAAAATTACTCTATGATAATAGCTAAAATAGAATAGCATCATAATCATCAAAAAATTAATATGCATAAAAATATATTCAACTTCAGAATCAACTCCCATCGAATAAATTCTAACATATGAGTTATGGCTCCATTTTAATGTACAAAAGATACCAAAATACAAAATCATAACCCAGAGTAACTAAGAAAGCTATAAGATTGTACCTAAAGCTACTGAACACAAAGCAAATAAAACTTTATCTTTATACCATGGGTGATGCACATGCATCCACTGCATTGATCTGTAACATAAAATTTTTAATATATCTATATATATATCAATGTCGTAAAAGGCATATCATAAGCCGTATCGGTCTGGGTTTAAGATACGCGGTATCATAAAATATCGTAACCGTATCGTTTTTTTAAATAAATCAGAAAAAATAGAGAAAAAATCGAAAAAAATCAGTAAAAATCAAGAATAATATGTTCTTCATAAAAAACATGTTTTCACATAATGATAGACTTATTATTGCTACAAAGTTATGGTTCATCATTCGTAAACATCAAAATTCATAACAATATCAATCTAGAAAGCGCAACAAGTCAATAATTACATAACGTATATCATAATTTCATAACCATAGATTCATAAGTCATAAGATCCATAAATCTATGAGATGCCACATCAAAAAACAAGTTTTATATGTTATGTATTACATCACAAGATGATAATCCAATTGTGAAAATGTTCAATGTCAATACATATAAAATGAAAACACTCTCGACTCTCATTCATAATCTTCATCATATGCATTCTCATCTTCATCTCCATCTTCTTCTTCATCTTCATAATTGATGATTTCCCTCCACGGCGGCATTCTCTAAGTTAGAAATGAAGAAGGGATGGGTTTTTATAAAGAAAACTCGACAAGGGGGATTCAAGTCCCATTTTTTTGAAATCAGCCCGTATCGTACGATATAGGGCATATCGCAATGTATCGTACGATACGGGGGCCTGTATCGTACGATACGGGGGCCTGTATCGTACGTATTGTACGATACAGGCATGATACACCCCTATTTACGATACAGGGGGTGTATCGTATCGTATTTTATAAACGATGTGATATGTATCGTACGATACGTACAACATTGATACATATATGTATATATATATATGAGAAATATGAGGACTTTGCAGAGCCAACTGATTTTGTCAGATACATGGTTTGGAGATGCACCTCAAAAGGTGACAGCCTAAAATTCTGCTCTTTCTTGAGATACTTTTTGTATTTTGTAAAAAATAAAAGGATAGAAGGAAAATTAATAGCAGAATTTTGGCAACCCTCACCTTTTGAGTTGGCAACTCCGAAACAATCCATTTGACAAGATCAAATGACCTTGTGCAATCCTTATAGTGCTCATACTTTTCCAAAGCATAAATTTTAAGAACTCCACATACATATATACACCGCATAAAAAGCGAATCAACCTTAAGTCATAGCTAGAAAGACATATACGGCTAGGATGCCTCTAGCCAAAAAGTCAACAGGTTAGGTAGTTTACAAAAAGACAAAAAAAACCCTAAAAAGGAAAGAAGAATTCATTTTCTATTGACAACATGTCAACCACATACCTCTCTTTTACATATAGATACAGATATATAGAAAGAAAGAGACGGCAACTCCAAAACGGTCCATTCAAAAGATCAAATGGCTCTATACAGTCCTCTTAGTATTCATATTTTTGCAGTGCAAATATTTTAGAAGTATCATATATAATATGCATATATATGTATGTATATAATGGTTTATAGAATATGTGAATGAGTAAAAAATGAAGACTAACTGTAAGTTGTCCAATCAAGTTGATTGATGGTTCACAAGATGCCATGTGCAAAGTTACATTGTTTAAAGAGTGAATGACAACCTAAACAGTCAAAAGCACTAGGCTGTGGTGACCAAAAACAGTAATGAACAAAAAAAAGCAAAAGATGGAGAAGGGGATAATAGAACAAAGGTAAAATCCGAGAAAAAATACAAAAAAAGGGGTAATTTTACATAGGATCTAGGGGCATGTAGAGAAACTTTTTATCATTAAGATGATAGCTAATACTTTGACTTTAAAATATAATTTTAGACATGACACCATATGAATCATGAATCAAGTTGATTAGACAGTTTATAGTCAATCCACATGAATTATCAATCAAGTTGCTTAGACAGGTTATAATCAGTCCACATGGTCATCATATCTATGATATTCCACGAACACTAAGATATATATATATAGAGAGAGACACACACACACACACCAATGACTTTCGCCCTCTGAAAGTGATACTCTAACCGCTAACTCAAGTAGGTCGAGTCAAGTAAAAGAAAATAGACCAACGTTGCTACAAGAGTATATATATAATTACATATATGTATATATATATATATATATATATATATATATATATACATATATGATATATCTATATATATATATATATGTGCATGAGACACATATAGGGTCAAACACACATGGATTGGGCTAAGATCATCTAGGAGCCCAGGAGGTCAACATGCTAAATTTCAAACTCATAACTATCGATACAAGTCTTCATCTAAGAGTCAATAGTACAAAGTTAGGGGTTGAAGGACTCAGTACCTATAAGCCGAGCTGCATGAATTCGAAATTTTTTTATTTTTCAAGTGCATGAACATAAACATATTTGTGCATGCAATCTACTTGGTACACAAAGATTTGCAGAGTTCATCTGGGCTTGCATGGATAGAACATGGATGAAAGAACTAAGCATCTCTTGCGAATAGAGTTTCAAGATGCAAACATTATCATAATGCCCGTAAACCAGGCATGGGCAACCATGTACATCTTGACAGGGTAGTTAAAGAAGTAAAACTTGAAAAATAGCAATTTTCTTTTACAATAACTGTCACATGTACCACGTTATTGTCACCCATCATTCTGCCAATGGAACAGTTAAAATACACTTGAAAGGATCCTTAGATACCTCGACACGACAACATAGAACTTCATCAAGACACACAATGTAGCGTTGCAAGAGGCTTTCCACCAATATGGAACAGTTTAACAGCATTCCATGTTTCTTTACTCAATAGAAAGTCCCTTGTGTATGACACCTAAACTTGAGGGAATAAGTTTTTACAATTTGTGGAAGGTTTATACTTTATATTGCTCAGGCTGCTTTTGTTGTCAGGTATCTAAGCAAATAATATGTTGAAATGCTTTCCTCAATGGGTTATGTGTGTGCTAAAAAACTTCCCAAATAGTTGAAATGAAATTCCTACAAGGATCTTTCATATTCATAACAAACTTTACCTGGTATATAGCTTCAACAACTATATAACGACGCAACTTTTTCACTCGCTGATTTTCCTTAGTAATTTTCTCCATTAAAGTTTCCAATGACTTCATATCATTGTGCTTGAAAAACTTAATAGTGCTTCTGGATAGATAAAGACCATTTTGTATCGCCCAGTGCACACCTTCATCACTGCATATAATGTCATCACACAGAATCAGTTCATAACACATCCAATAGCAAAAACTAATTAGTGCAGTCATCCAATTGTGATAGCAAGATACTAACTTAGTTGAAAAGAACACAAGAATTGTTGAAACTAATTAATTCAGCAATCGAATTGCCATTATTAAGATACCGATTTCGTTACAAGCACCACATGGATGATCGAAAATAATTCCCCAGATGGTAGAGCCATGAACCAACACCAAAATCTCAACCAGCAATGGAGCATATAATTGCTGAAGAAATTTATCTCCCTATAACATTAATAACTTATCGTATGAAATTTCAGTTAAAAAACATGCTACCAATGATGATAAACATCCTATTTTCATTCAAACAGAAAGCCCAAAAAAAGTGTCTCAGTACATATGCACAAATGTGTTCCACAGCTCAAGTAATGATTTTATTAGCCACAAAAAGTGTGATAACTGTAGCAGGACCATCACAAAATTCTTGTATGCATAATGATTTAAATACATGCTACAATGTGAAAATTTCCATACTCACGCAATGACAATGTCGCCCTTCTTGCAAAATGCTGGAATGGCACTGAAAGCAGCAGAAATACCATAGGAATACAAAATTGAGTCAGGAGTCCCCAAGAAGTTTGCAATTGTGGCTTCACAATCAAGGTGTGTATCTAAAGGACAAGAAAATTGATAATTAACTACAGATGTAAATTCATAAAATAAATTTCACACTGTTCTAATATCACTAGATTATCATTATGAACAAGGCAGACAAAATCATGGATAGTAGAAGAAACGTTTAAATGAATTTGCAGATTTTCTCTTTGCAAGAGCCATGTGGAATAATAAACTTTCTAAGTGAAAGGAGATGAATATAAGTTATACCTATTGTCCCATAGAAACCTCGAGGCCCACATGACCCAACACCATACTTCTCCAAAGCGGCCGTACATGATTCCTGGAATAAAATCGGACTTTTGAGTCTTTTGACCCTTTACTAAGAAAGTTACAAGACACTTACATTATAGAAAAAACTATAGTGTTTTACTCACCATCACTTTTTCATTTCCTATTAGTCCAAGATAATTGGCTGATGCAAAGTTCACAGTTTCCTTGCCATTGACTATTGTATGTGGTCCAGCAGCACTGCATAAGGAAAAGATTCATGAACAAACGAGTGATATTTTCTGGATCCCAATGATCATGAAGAAAAAAGTATGACTTTTTCACCAAGAACATCTCCAGATTAGCAGAACATAGTTATCAGTTATCATATCCCAAGAAAATAACTGGTTTGTGTCAGATTCTGTATCAGAAAAGATTGGCATTCCAAATAAACAGATAAGGTAAAGAATAGGTAAGAAGAAGCAAAGCAGAGGATACTGAGACATTTTATTGGCGAATGACAATAGCCAATAGGTTGCCGACTTCTTCAGAGGTAATCAAAGGATTGTGGATTTAGCGTCTTCAAGGGATAATCATAATTATCACGTTTTATTAATAAGATCACTATAATTAACAAAACAAATATTTCAATACTTTTGAAATACTATGACAAAATAATATTCTCTCTTGAAGAAAAAAACCTTTGTTTATACATTAAAAGCAATTTCTTTGTTTCATTGTAATCTTTGACGAAAACCTCATAGTTGCATCATTTTTTATATAAACAGTTAAATTTCTGAGACTTTCCCAAGGAAAACAAAGTTCAAAATAAATACAAGCTTCTAATAGTTTGTTGAGAACAACATTGGTGACTATCGGCATTATTATCAGGAAATTGACCATAGCATGAACTGAAAACCTTTGCAGCCAATTAAGCAAATACTCATCTTCATATCAAAGGGCATCTGCTTGGAATAAGATATAAAAGTAAATGATGCCAAGCTTCAATTCAGGGACTGTAGATGAAACCATGATAAGGTTAGAAATTTAGGTGTTGTAGTTTTCTAAATAAGTTCATACATCAAAATAATAATGTTCGATGTAATTGGAGGCTAAACCAAATCTGACACAGAATAAAAATCAATCAAGATATAACTGCTACGAACGATGACTTTATGTACAGCAACAAAGGCAAGATCTTGCCTGGAGAACCTATATACGGAAAAAAGGAGCAGAAGCCACATGGAAAAGAGGAAAAGAAAAAAAAAATCTGAAAACAAATAGCAAATCCACCTCTCAAGGATTGGCGGTTCATAACCCATCTCTTCTGTAATGGGCGGATGAAGGGGCTCAGGGACCCATTCTTCACAAAGCTGGTCTATCTCCTGCATAAAGTCAATAGGCATGCATCAGCTAACCATTTCCAGAAAGTTGTTCAATTTCCTAGCACATTGTATCCCAGGAAAAAAATAGTTGTCCAATAGACATTCGACGTCATTTTTAACCTAAGGACCCACTCTTCTTTTTGCAATGGAAGAGGAGGATGTTTTTTAAAGATTTTTCCCAAGGAGGTCAGACTGAGCAAAAGAAAAGATAGGTTAGTCTGCCTCTTTTCTCTAAAGACAAAACCGCCCGGAACAACCATAAACTTCAGTTCAATGCAGAAAGAATAGCAGGCCGAAGATATCGTTCATTAAGTTCCTCTGCCTATCCATCGACGCTTATTGTTGAAACCGTTCATGATATAAGAGAATAAAGCATTAATCACAATTAAAACGAGTTCGTCATATGACTTATAATTCAAATTCCACTCAAGAAACTGACCAAAATTGATAAAAGAGAGAGTGTAAAATATTAAGAATGCACCTTCTCGGTAAGTGGCTTCTTTGGGGGCTTGTAACTCTTCTGCAGAAGCAAGAACACAATCGCGGCCACCAGTATGGCATCTACCACCAGATGCCCTTCGATCGCAAAGCCCCCAAAATGTCAGAATGCCTCAAAACTACAATAAATCTATACCAAATTCCTAAACAACAAAACCTGACAAACAATTCTCACCATCGATGTGCACTCCGAAGACGACGGCACGAGCGAAAGGCACGTCCAACACGGCTGCGACTCGATCGAACGCCTCGGCAGCCATACTCGTAACAGAGGACGCCATCGCATCGAAGACTCGGTGTGGCTCAAGTCCCCACAAAAACAAAGCTACAAATAGCAAAGAAAGAATAGTCAATTCAACGCCAGGAAAGCCAGATTTAAGCTCGATCGTCCTGGATCCAAGCGTGGGATTTCGATCTCGCCCGCCAGGCACGACGAAGTCCGGGATTGCTCGATTACACTTTCAGGAATTGGGAAATACGCCGGTTGTAGAAAAGAGAAACGGGAAATCGGGAAAAGGAAAAGTTTGATTTTCGTCGGGAAAATCAATTCACCGCCGCAATCAAGAAGGTTCTTCCCACCATTCACGCGGGTCAGGAGACTAGAACAACCGGCAAAATAAGAAACAGAGAAAAGTTGGAAAAATCGACTGCCTCGCCCACCTGTGGGAAACCTTCGCCAGAAATTTTGCGGGAAGCACGAAAACGAGAGAGAGAGAGAGAGAGGCTTTTCGTTATTTAATTAATCCATAAATTAAATGGCTGCTCGAATATGAAAATAAAATTTATTCAATTAAGAAATCATATTAGTTCAGTTTAAAGAAATGACACCCAATTTGATTCGAATTCGGCTCCGAATAAGTTTCTTTTCCAATATTGGTATACTTGAAATTTGATTCTTAACATCATGAAATTCAGTTTTAGTTTTACATTTAAAATTTAAATATGGATTTGGATGTACAAAGGAAAAGGGATCCAGATTGGTTGCCAATTTAAAATCGGATTTCCATGTGATATAGGTAGGAATAAATTTGATAAACATAAATAACTCTTGTATAGAAAATTAGGACGAAAAGATCCATTAGGTAATTGTGTATGTGATATGTGAATTGTCTCCATACGATTTTGGAATGATAAATCCTTTGATCTCTGAGACCATATTGTATAATGCATTGGTGATACGTTTAATGCATTCATTCCATGCATGAGTAATTTTGATTAGACAAAGCTGGAGATGGTCCGAGGATTTCAGTTTATATATATATATATATATATATATATATATATATATATATATATATATATATATATATATATATATATATATATATATATATATATATATATATCATGGAAGGTTGAACGGTAGAGGTGAACATGAACCGAGTCGAGCCCGAGTTCAGTCAGCTAGAGTTCGGCTTGACTAATGAAACCTCGAGCTCGATGGAAGCAGCTCGAGCTCGATTCGGCAGGTACGTGTTGAGCTCGAGCTCGACTTGATTAAGACTCGAAAAACTCGTTTCAATAGAATTGATATTCATCATTACGTGTTGAACTCGATCTCAACTTGATTAAGGCTCGACAAACTCATTTGAATATAATTAATATTCATGGTTACATGTTGAACTTGAGCTCGACTCAATTAAGGCTCGACAATCGTTTGAATATATCGAATTCAATAAGGCTTGACAAACTTAATTGAGGCTCGAGCTCAATTCGGCAGTTACGTGTTGAGCTTGAACTTAATTCAATTATTTGAACGAGTCAACTCATGAACTCGAACTTGACTTATTAAGCAAATGACTAAGCTAGAACTCATTCACGAGCGGAGCTTTAACGAGTTGAGCCGACTCGTTGTTCATCCCTTTGAACTTAACTTTCAAGGACTCCATTGCAACCAGAGTAAGCTATCCAATGCATGCACAAATATTAGGGATAGAAACGGGTCGGACCGGGGTCAGCTTAGTAAGTTAGATTGAAACCAAATGCATTACAAGCTCCATACCAAATCCGACCCATTTGCAAGATGCATCTTTTACAAAAACTAAAACAATCTTTCAAGAAAAGGTAGCAATATTTGGGCACTTTCTGGTTATACAATTATAAGGAAGATTTGTATATCAGATCAAGCAGACATAAAGACATTATTCAGTAAAATTCCACATGACCTTGTTGCATCTCAGATCCATATCGTCAAAACTTTTGCACCCGAGTATCCAGAAACATAGGGTTTTATGGAAACAGGACCCGGTGTGGTCCAAACCCAGCCCCATCTTATCCATTCCCATAAAGATGTCAGATTGGATCCGGTTATGTGTTTCGGCCATAGTCACAAAAATTTCTTATTGGCCCATTGGCTTGAGTGGCAAAGGTGCCTACGCCTAGGTCTGTTCAACGAGTCAATCTAACTCCGAGTTCGACTCGAACTCGTTCTATGGACTTGATTCGAGCTCGACTCGTTTATTAAATAAGTTGAGTTTGAGTTAAGAAATGAACTCGATCATAAACACAAAAGATAATGAGATGGATCCATGTGCTTTGATTCTTTATTTATATTTTGATCCAAGAGCAATACCAAAGTGTTTCAAAGGCTCCCTTAGGCCCTACAGACCATTCGAGGAAAAATTGAAAATCGAGCTCAAGTCACGTAGGCTCAGCTCTGTTAAACTCGGTTAGCTCGAAAAAGTGAATAGATATAATAAGTCTCGTAATTTCTTGATTTGTTTCTTCTGTAATCGTAATCTCGAAAGTGGGGAGTGCAAGTCCATTTTATATATATATATATATATATATATATATATATCTTCATCTTAGTGCAGTGCAGGGGCGGAGGGAGGGGAAGGGCCACCTACGCCATAGCCCCACCCCAGCCAATTGAAAAAAAAAATTACCTTAAAAAAATTAAAAAATTTTAGTTGCGTAATGTATTATTTGGATTAGAATTAAGTTTGGCCTTACCCGAATTCAAAAGTTCAACTATTTGGTCCGCCCCTAAAAAAAACTCTGGCTTCGCTTCTGTCTTAGTGTATAGTTGTTTCCATTGGTTTATAGTTTTATCCTAATTCTAAGGGCATAATGATTTAATTAGATTCTTCTTTCTAATAAATAAAAACTCCTAACCAACCGTATAAGCTTATAGCTTTCTAATTGTAGATGATAATATCTAGACAAATTGATCTTAATATGAATCATATGATCCATAAAATACCATAGGTGCAGATATATAAGATTCCAAATCTGACGAATCACTCATACTATACACGGTCTTCATTCTATCATATGATTTATGCTTTTTGTTTAGGTGTAGGCAAGAAGGATGCCTTGAATATAACTGCACTATCGGATTAAGTGAAATAAGCAATCTATTTTATCATTTCGAATTCCCCGTTTAGAGCTATAGTAGGAACCACTAAGGTTCTTTTATATGATATATATTTAGTAAGCAAAAACATGAAACATTATTGGTTTTGAACTGATATTCAGTAGACTCAAATTCTTTTGATCGCATTAATTTTGTTACCCGATAAGATTCATTTAATGAATGGAGTCTAGTAGCAAATATCAGCTTTTTGTTTGCTTTATTGTCTCGTTAATTTGTTTATTGCATAAGTTGCTATTAGCTTTACCTTCTTAAAACATTTTAAAAAATAGTTAAAAGTTGGTGCCTGACTCTCTTAATATGATACAACAAATTGTATTAGATATTGGATCAAGATCCAACTCAGTACAATTAAATTGATAAAATTCTCAAAATTAAGCAATATCTGGTACTTTGTATCAAAGGCAAGAAGCTCCAATAACTATTGAAGCCTATTCTATCTGCGTGCATGAAGGCCTTTTCCTCCTCAATGTTCATATTTTATTAGTGATTGAACTTCAATCTGCACAAAGGTAAGAATAAAAGAGACAAGCATCCATTCTTTGGGCCCCAAAGGCAGTCCTTGGGATTCGATCCGCTGCCCACTTTGTTGTGGAAGTATCCAATGCCCATAATATTTTGCCATGGAAAGCAAAAAAACAAAAGAAACAGGTTCTCAATGTCCACCTTTGATTTATACGTAATCCTAAACCAGCTCCTGCCCTGGTTGTTCCAGAAAGAACAACGATCTTTTCGTTTCTTTTATCTGTAAATTGTAAGCCGAAGATCATCTGTTCTTCTGCAGGTGACGCCATCTTAGCTATGTTCAGCGATGAAATTGAGAAAAAACCAATAAGGAATATAGAACGTGTACATTTCATTTCAGTTTCCAAACAATCTTCTCACCGGTGCGGAGCTCATGAGAAAGAGATGGATTGCTGGAACTAAGAGTGTTGTGTTTTTACAAAGCGGAAGAATATTAGAGTACTTCATGTGTTCCTTATTTTTCTTCTTTTATATCTGCAGCAGGCAGATTTATATCTGCCCTGTACAGAATTTGTCTGTGCTAAACAAACGCAGAGATAATGTCCGCGCTCCCACCGTGATTTTCTGTCACACCTCAATGGGTCTGACAGAAATTTGCGGCAGAAAAAATCTGCCTGTTAGGGCAGAATTCTTGTTCGTGCTCATCATTTCCTCCGGCAGCACAGAGCCTTCCGTCGTCCATTTCAGCGGAACTTCCTCCGGCAGCAGCTCCCTTTCAGCCCTCCGGTAGCAGCTCCAGGTTTGCTTCATTATCTTCTTATTTTGGGTTTGTACTTGAAAGCGAAAGCTACTCATTTGATATGAGGACTACACTAAGCTTATGGACTGTCAGATCTCTTTTGCTTTGTTGTTTATGTGTAAAACATATTTTCTGTTTACTAATCATGGATGTTATATGGCCATTTAACCTTCATGTATTTGTTTGTTTTTATTAATATGCAGCTTTTTTCAATTGACATATATGAAGAGGTTCATAGATATATTATTGTCTGTGCTAAACCAAAGTCTTCTATGCACCGTCTATTCTTCTTCAAGGGTTCCAGACTATAAAGTAAAGTGCAAAAAAATAAAAAAGGAGGCATATTCCTTTCCTTTGTACTTCAAATTGAGAGGAAGTTCAAGATGAAGCATCGTCTCCACCTTCACAATATTCTCCACTACCAAACTTTTCCCAGTCATCTTAATCATCATCCACACATTGTATGGGCTTATGCAGTCAAAAGCATCTCGATTTTAATCCAGATCTACTTCCAATTCACATTCATTTAACCACTCTTTTTTCCCAGTCAAGCAACCCTTCAAATATCAAAGCACTTAATAGAACCACTGACAGAAATCTGGAATTGAAGTGTTGCAGAGGCGGAGCAATGTTGTAGCTGGTGTGAGCATCCATATCAACCCACAAAATCTACTTTATTTACATATAAAAACTTCATTAATTTTGTTTTTCTACATACGATTGCTCCTTAAAATTTTAACAGGCAATCATCCTCAACTAAAAACTTTTGACTCCGCCCTTGAGCCGCTGCCACGGTGCCACCATGTTTCACAAGAATAGCGTCGCTAAAAAGGCTGCGGGAAATTGGAAGTTGATCCACCATCTTCTTTGTCTGTGCTGTGAACTAGTGTGCGAATTTGAACTGCTCCTTTGGAAAGCAAAGCAACCCGAAGGAAAACAAAACAATGCAAGCTCATGATCAGTAAACTAGACAAGCTAATTGGAAAACTGATATAATATTTCTGGGTAACTTTGAAAAACTAGAATGATCATTCAATTTTCATATATATGTTACCAAACTTGTCAGAAAATGAAGTACCAAAACACAAGGTAAGCAGTAAACAGAAACACCATAATGTAGTAACATAATAATACAGTCTGGTTCGAATCCTTCAATGGATTGGCAGCAACCAGAAGAGAAAAAGAGAAAACAGTAGCAGCTGTTACAAATTCAAGTAGGACCATAATCACCAATTTGGATCAGCCTTTCACAGATCCACAGCACAATCGGGTGCACCCAGGAGGGGCACCTGACCGGCCAACCCAGGCTTCAAACCCACCATTACATCACACTTGACATAGATCCCATAGAACCCACTTTTGAAGACCCCGGACCTCCATCTGAGCCTACCCTGGAGGATCCACCTCATGGGCACAAGCCCGTAGGCCTCGGCCATGGCGAGCCCACTGGACACCTCGGGCGAGATGGGTACGAACCCACCACCGAGAATCGGGGAGATGACGACGGTACTCTTCGCGGCAAGGTTCAGGTCGGGCAGCGGCGTGTTCGCCGTGATGGCCTGGTCGCGGAAGGAGACGAAGGCGTAGATGTCGCGGAACTCGGCACTGGATCGCTTGTTGGGGTTGCGGGCGGCGACGGTGAACTGCATGCTGGCGGTGATGGTGGTGAAGGCGGTGGCGTTGAGCTCGTAGACGGCGGCCGACTGGACGTTGAAGCGTGGCCGGTGGGGGCGGTAAACTAGCCAGACGATGAGGGTGGTGATGCCCACCAGGAGAAGGAGCGCCACCAGGAACAAGCAGAGGGAGCAGCGGAGTGCCTGCGGCGGAGGACGAGAGCGCCGCCTTGGCGGTTGCCCTCGTTGGTGGTGGCGGTGGTCACGTAGTGGCGATTCCGTCTCGACGCCCTTGTTTTTCTTGGTGGCGCCGTCATTCTGATCCTGCCCTGGCAAGTTTTCTCTCGGGCCTCCTCCTTCGTCTGCCATTGTCGCGTTTGCAGAGAGTTGTGTTTCGGAGGGCTGGCTTCTGAAGATAAAGGCTGAGGGTGACGGCGGGTTGGCAAGGCCCGACGGTAAAGGAAAAAGCAACGGAATATTTTTATCAATTGAAGCGAGAGATCTAACTCACTGGGTGTTTGGAATATAGGTCTGTAGCTCGAATCGGAAACTTAAATGAAACACCGTTATAGAGTCTCTATAAGTTTTTTCTTTGTCATTTCTATTGGAATATTAGTTCATAAGACACTATCCCTTATAGAGGTCGAACTAAAATATTTTCTTAAATGTTTAAAAAACGAATTTACTGACTAAAATGAACATGCAAAGTAGCCGATCGAGCTGAACGGGCTCTCCCTTTTTGTAGCCTTGAGTTTGTAGACATGAGGTGGAGAGAGAAAGAGATGCCAAAGGGCTTTATCCTTTTGTAATAAATTAAAAAAGCATAAAGAAATATAAAGGAAATGGGTATTAAGTATAATAAAACAAACTGATGGATGATTTACATAATAATAAGCAAGATTTGATCTACAGCTATTCTTGTTCATCCCTTTATACATACATAAAGGGAAAGTGAATTGTGTTTTTCAAAAGCGTGCATGCCATGGCTACCTTTAAACTGCCTGCGAGTCGTTCATCCATACAAAAGAAAAGGAAAGTTTTTAGCTCAATTTCACAGCCCTTTAGATTGGTACGTAATAATTAAAAGGTATTAAGGGTGTGTTTGCCTCATCAATACCAACTTCACATAGCAGTATATTAGTGCTTAACAATTAAAGATATGTGTGTTTGATGAAGCCTTTCATGAGCAGCCCTGGGTAAACAAACATTGGATTTCATATCTAAAAAAAAATCTGGTATCTTATTTACACAGAACCTCATCATCAAAAGCATTGCTCCACAATGGACCCCTATTAACGAGCCTCTGCTTTTATAAAAGTTTTGTGAAACGGTGGCTTGTGTTTTCGATATTCTCTAGCCTCTTCTGTTCATCTCCTTCTCTTCTTTCATTCTTTTCTAAGCAAATTTATCCCACTGTGGAGCAAATTTAATTGTTTAAAATTTGTAACTGGTTTTTCTTTCATCACGCC
Organism: Nymphaea thermarum; assembly: GCA_011799765.1. Taxonomy (NCBI): domain Eukaryota; kingdom Viridiplantae; phylum Streptophyta; class Magnoliopsida; order Nymphaeales; family Nymphaeaceae; genus Nymphaea; species Nymphaea thermarum. Next base: position 69,476 of record JAANDH010000135.1, on the reverse strand, counting down.
TCCTCCCCATCTGAACAAAGGGAAAGGAGAGGCTTCTAGGCTCTAGCTTCCCCATTTTTTGAGAGAAAGGGCTGTCGTGTCGGCAGCCTCCCCGCTGCCCCTCCTCTCGTCGACAGGGCGGGAGCAACCCATCACGCCCGCCGGCGATGCAAGCGACGAAAGGGCCACTGGGAGGCCGTCTGCAGAGGGAGGCTGTTTATGGAGGGACATTTTTGAGTAAGTATAGCTGTGAGGTTATACGTGTATGTGTGTATGTATATAAGATAAAGAAATAATGAGAAAAGTAAAACTCATGGTCGTCAAAGTTCTAATGGTATAACATTGCCTTACAGAGTGCAGATTAAGATAGCATTCCAGAACTAGAGAGAAACTTGAGTAACTTCAACTATCAATTTCAGATTCAGATAGCAGTCCATAACTAGAGAGAAGCTCGAGTAACTTTAACTACAATTTCAGAGGTTAGGACAAGCTATTTGAGTAAGGTTTACTCTATGGCCTGAACATTCTGGAACTACCAGACCCTGTCACAAGAAGAAACACATAGTCAATCTACAAACGATCAGACCTGCACCTTCACCCAACAACAGAGACCACCATTGGCATCAAAAGCAATTGTTATTGCTCCCAATCTCTCGAGGCCCATTCAGATTGCTTGCTTGACTTCTTAAGGGATGGTGAGGACTACGAATATTACCTTCCGTTACCGAGAAGTGAGAATGTTAAACACACTACAGAATACATGTTGAGGTCACGCTTGGTATCTGATTTGAAAATGTGAATCGGGAAAAGATACAGGCAAATCATATACTCGAGTCAGGTCACTGATAAAACTGAAAGGGATGCACAAAAAACCTACGACGGCTTATGCTGAGTAGAAGATTACTTTAGTCGACGTTTACAGAAAAAGCTCAAAAAGTCGGAGCAGCAGACCAGCTGCTAGTCGATCACTAGCAAATGGGCACTCTTTCTATTGCACACACTCTGCACACATTTCTGAGGAAGCTGCCACTATAGAGATGGCACTCAATACCAACGCAAAAGGCTGGAGGAGTCAAATGATGTCATGCTGGCATCTCGTAGCAGTGAACTCCAGCTTGAGGTCATTCTTCGTTGACTCGGTGTCATCACTTGACTGCAACCACATGGAGCAAAGAGGCCTCCCACAAGCAATCTAGCAATTGATGGACATGGCAGATATATCAATCGACCTGGATGGGTATTGGGTCAGTAGGCGCCTGGCGAACAAACTGACCCTTCACTCTCGGTCGTTGCTCAGCAAGTATTTTCCTGCTTTGGTACCGAACCTGCAAAAACAATTTGATCACTTGTCAGATGAATGACAAAAGTACTGACGCTACAATGTGATCAGCATGGTGAAAAGATGACATCTTAAGCCGACTAAACAACCAAAGCTGAATTAACGACTCACTTTTTTCTCAAAACACCTTTCTTTCCTCTTCAGTCGAAATTTGTTGAGAGCTGCCTCTCTCTGTGCTAAGCGATTATGTTCCAAAGATGGAACACCACTGTTCAAAAACTGCATGTCCTTACCACCATTTGTTGTGGCATCCGCAACGTCTGCTGTACTGATATTCCCATTGTTTCCATTGGAAAGATTCCCGGAATTGCTGACACTATGATGCTTCACGCCACAATTGCACAAGCTGCTTCCACTCTCGCATGAGGCAGAAGCAAACCCAGGATCTTCATCATTTCCCAAGACAGCGTCTGCTTTGTTTGAAATTTGAGTTTCAAGAGGGGCAGCGTCACACTTGCCCAAGTGATGCAGATGCTCAGGCTTGCTCTGTCTGAGCTGGTGATCAAATTGTGGGAATCCTTTTTGGTGATTGGCTTCCAGTTTGTCGGTACTACTCCACGGAGGAGGGACTTGTTGAGCATAAAATACTGGTTGCATGGTGGTTCCATATCCAGGCCGTAAACCATCAAGGTTCAAGCCTCCAACAGGCACTAGCATGGGTACAATTCCAAAACGTGAACAGGGAAATGTTGCTTCTTCTGGCACAGTTCCACTGCTTAGACAAGCACCTTTGGAATGGGCACTTGCGTCACCCTCTCTGCCATCCGATGAAACCTCATTCCGATTCAAATTGCTCCATTTAATTGGCCTGGGTGAAAATACATTTCCTGAGCGAGTGTTCTGTTCACTTTCTGTAGGCGCATAGGAATGACATTCACCTTCCCCTTGTTTAGGCTCCGGACTGAAGCAAGATACTGGAGCACCAGGCAGGACACTCCTGTTACCATACCTGCATGAATTATGAAATGTGAGTTCCCTACAAAAGGTTGTCATGTTCTGGTCACAAAAATGGGCAACCAAATCTGACACATGAATAACCCAAATGGTCGAGTATCAGAAAGTTATTAATGCTCCAATGTGTATAAACCAATCCTTTTAATAGTCATCAAGAAGTGAAAAAAAAAAAAAGGAAATTTTGTGGCTCATTCTCCTTTCCAAAGTTAGTTTCTCAACCCGACAAGATTGACAATGAGCCATTTGGTTAAAGATGGAACAAAACTCCAACATGGAGGAGGGCAAAACATCTAAGAGGACTAAACTTAATTCAATGTTGGCACGTGCATAATTGAATTTTAAACTGAAATTCACACTAATCCTAGTATTTATTTGCTTTATGGATGAATTATCCATGTGAGGATGACATCATACATTAACTAACCAAAGAGCGGTGCATGCAGTTATGCTTTGAACGAAATAAAATTTGCTCAGCGACGTACTTAATATTCAATGACAAGTCAATCATAGCAGAGATGCAATAGGTGTGAAGATTCCACAGACATGGATAACACTGACTAAATTCATGAACTAAATCGGAGGAAGAGTACGTTCCACTCTTTTGACTATATGATTATTGAAGATACGATTTCCATCACCATTTTATGAGCACTTTGTACATGTAGATGTAAGGTATGACTGAGTCAATAATACATCGAGCCCCTGATTGTTCATACAAGGATAGAAGGCGAAAATGCCTTAACCTTTTTCATGAGCATCAAGATTCTTTGCAACATGAAAGTGTAGAGTTTCTCATAATATATCAGGATTAGGATGTGAACAATAAGTCTTTTCCAATATTAATGATGGCGCTTAGTGTGAACCTTTATAAATTAGAAAACCATAGAAAGAAATGAACAAAATAAATACAGGACATCTAAACCTCCTGAAAGGAATATCAAAACAAGGCTACCAGGTGCTACACAACCATAATAAGCATGTGGTTGAAGCATACTCATGCCTATGTAAATTGCCATTTGCCTGAACAGAGATGGTTTTCAAGCTTGTCATAGTTAAATCAGATGCTGCCCATACCTAAACTTTTTAGTTACTCCCATTCCATTTCAGACGAACCCAGTTGTTCCCGTCCAATCAACAATGCCTCTGTCCAACTTTTATTGTTCTCAAGTTACCATGGGCAGGCATTCATCCTGGATAAATATTTAAATAAATGGTAATATTAATCTTATCATATTAAAATCGAGCAAACTTAGTTAAATTGACAGTCAGATGTCAACTGTCAAGAAAATAATTGGCAAAAAAAGATTTGAACAGAATAATTGAAGAGAAAATTGGTATCCTTTTACAAAAACATCAATTAAAATATCTACAGTTCCAAAATTATACTTCAACAAATGCCTACAAATCTTCTTATCCATGAACGATAACTCAATTCATAGTGATTCCAGTAATCCTGTTTGAAATTGTAGTAGGTGAAATCCAAACCAAGGCCATCTGCCAGAGAATAACCCCCCAGAAAGGTAAAGGCTAAATTTGGCCCCTCTATTTCAGGAAAAAACTGAGATTCTGGAAAGATCCTTCCATCAAATGATCCTTTTCAGTTTTGACAGGAACATGCTACATAATGCGGTAAAAACACTCAGCATTACAAGAGGAAAAAAATAAAAATCCGTTTAAACAAATAAATAACTAATGAACGAGAAATTATCAAGCTCCTTGAGAGAATCATCAGCAAAAAAAGCAGTGCGGCTGATAAACCACACCATAATCATGAATTTATGATGTTATTTTGAAAGTATCTTCTCACCTTAAGAATGGAGAAGCCTTAGAATGATTTAGTATATGTTTTTCCTCCACCCCTTGTACATTGCAACCATTAAGTTGTGGTCTCCTCAACGAAAGCTCACATGGTGGACAATGTTGAAAGCTGGATTTGTTTCCCCTTGTCATGGAGTTCTCTTCTGAATTGGTACGGTCACCACGTCGAATGTTGATGCCATCATTCTGAGGACAGTTGTCTTGTGATGTATCTCGAATTCCTCCAAGAAAGTCAATGGCTTCTCTGGGAGCATTATGCTGTTCAGGATCACATAAGTTAGACCTGCTAACAGCAACAGAAGCCTTTCTACAGGATGATGATCCAAGATTTTCCACCACAGTTAAGTGTCTTTCATGTAAATGGTCCCTCTGCAAATGCATCTTAGTTTTAGTTTGGCTTCCAACATTTATATCTCTGTGTCCTATTGATTTACCTGCAAAAGACAACACAATGTTAATTTACTACAACTCTATCTGTTTGAAGTTTGAACTATGTCGCAGACCAAAAAAAATTATATGTTTGTGCATATGCATGCATTCTTGTCTCATTGTTTACCTTCTGCTTCATTCTCCCTCATCAAGCAATTAGCATTCTCTTTTATGCTGTGTTGATATTTGTGAAGTCCCGGTTCTATCTGTGATGGTAAGAGCTTTTTTGTCACCTGCATGTTAATGCTTTCAGCTTCCTCTGGCCTTGTGGATGAGCTCTGTAATGACATAAAGCAACAAAATGGTAAATTATTTCAAAAGGTCTGGCCTTTGTTAAAATTTTCTACCGTAATCATATCATGGACAAACACTAAGCAGAAGACAGGAAGACAGAACAAAAAAGATACTTCAGTCTCTCAGATCTGTCTACCCTATTGAATGAACTGCATATTTTTCGCATAATCCATATCCACAATCTTACTAGCTCCACGATAGAGCACACCACATAACAAAAATTGTTACAACTATCTGGAGTACTCACTTGAGTGTCGCTCCCCTTCTCACAACTTTCAATGTTCTTATGAACAGAAACAACATAATCACTCGAACGATTGCTTGCAGAGTTATTATCAGATACTGCTTCAGATTTACGCTCTGCAGGATTTTGACTTTGGCATCCACTGGCACTGTCGTTGAACTGAGAAAACAAGAAAAAAGAAAAAAAAAATGAGAACGGCCAAGAAGGAGTTAAAAATAATGCAGAGAAAAAGCCAGAGGGTTGCACTTATGAGTTGAAATGACATACAGAGCGCCTTCTCCAAACATGCTGCCACAAGTTCCTTAGTTCATTCTTCCTGATGGGCTTCACAAGAAAGTCAGAAGCACCTTGTAACATGCATTTGAAGACAATATTGATGGAATCATGAGAAGACATCACTGAAGGGAATCCCCGAGGGGAAGATCGTGTCAGCAACAGAGAGAAACAGGATGTTTAAGTAAAACTTGACTCCACAATGAATTCAAACTTACTTATTACGGGGATATTTTTGCAGAGAGGATTCTCCACTATCATGGTAAGAAGCGCAAACCCAGAAAGCGATGGCAAAGAAACTTCAGTCAAAACCAAATCAAAACTAAGGGGTTTCTCCTTGAGTATCTCCCACGCCCTTTTCCCATCTTGAACTGCAGCAACTGCACAAATCCGAAAGAAAAAGGTCATCGGACGTCAATATCTACACGTTTCACGTTTTCTCTCAGAAGAGAATTTAAAAAACTAGTTCATGGGTTTGCGTTCAAAGAAGCAGACTAAATATATGGCCAGTATATATATACGCCTCTTGAAGAAAAGAAAAAACTGGAAGAACAGCGTGAACAAAGCAGCAACAGACACCGATAAACACAAAAAACTCTAGAATGCTCTTAGAACAGGCTGTTTCAAAAGAAAACAGCCTATCACCAAAGAGATTTCAGAGAAACAGACTCTACCGGACCATCAAGCAATTTAATCGCTAACCACAGGAGAAAAAGGGGAAAAAAGGAAAGCCCAAGAAAAAAAAAGAAAATCAGTAACACACCTTCGTAACTACATTTTCTCAGAAGGGCAGTGATGATCTGCCTCGTCGAATCGTCGAACTCAACCAGCAACACCCTCACCGTCATCCTGGGAAGAAACTCCTTCCACTTCATCATCATCATCTCCTTCTCCCTCCCCTCCTGCCCATTCCCCACCTCTTCCTCCACAATCTCCTTACAATCCTCCCCACCCACCACCAATTCTCCCATCAATCGATCCCTAAAACAAAAAAGGAAGAAAAAAAATTTCCCCCACCCAACAACAAAAATCTCCAAAACCTCACCCCCAGGATCACCAACAACAGAAAACGAAAATCCCGTAAATCCCTTCTCTCCTTCTCGATTTCTGTCTAAATATCCAAAGCATCTGAACTCAAACCCGTGGTAATCAGATCTTATTGAAACTCTTTCAACCACCCAACCATCCACGTAAGGAAGGACCAAATAATATCAGAAGCCTCAAGAGCGTCAAATTTTTAAATTTCTTTTCCGGCTGGGATATTTTTCTCGGAGCGCTATTCAATCGCTAACCGCCATACGAAAACCTGATCAGATTTCTTCCTCGTGGTGCTCCCGGGGGGTCCCCGCCTCCTCCGCCAGGAAAAATATCTTCCGTCCCCCCGCTGAATATCTTCCACCTCAGCACCATACCGGCGGGACCCACGCCTCCGGGCCCCGCGCCTCCGAGGTGGCGCGTCGGCATCCACTGGCCTCGATATTTTCCGGGTTCGGATTTTTTGCTCTTCTCTTCGTGGACGATCCGATTCGCCCCGCTGGCCCCTCCCGCCACGTTGCCTTCATGTGCTTCGCGCATTAGATATTTATTTCCCGCTAGCTGCCACGTCATCGATTCGCAACGCTACGGAGGGCTGGCGCGCCGACACGTGGGAGGACGATGGCTTGATATTCCGTCTACGGTGCTGCCGGCGTTCTTGTGGCTGAGAGTGAGGAGTGCGTCCACGTTAATGCCGTCACCTCTTGTTCGCCGGCGAGTTCGAAGGTCAAGCCTAGTTCTTTTCGACCCTTCATCGTCATCATCCTGCGTTCGAAGCCAAATGCTTCGTCCTTGCATGAACCAAGATTGGAGTTGGAGAAATTTTTGGTCGCCGATAAATAAATTTTGCTAGATGTATGTGGGCAGTCTAGTGGCGGAATCTACAACAGCACTTGTTTAAACAAACTCAAATCTCGTAGAGCACTTATGTATATATATATAAAAATAAATATTTAAGATTTATATTTAAAAATAAAAACTTTTAAGAAGCAACTGCCCGTACCAGCCACAATGTGGCTACTCCACTCGACACCTGCAACATGTAGGCCTGATACTGCGCAACTCGCCGGGATTCCTGCCGGCATATTTAGTGATGGCAAGGGTTTTACATGATTATTATGTGAATGACTCAAAGATGATGAGACGGCACAAACACATCTGGAATTCCATTCTCTTAATCAGTTATTTGTTTTGTTGGTGGTTCACGGGAAGAGCGTGCAACAAAGAGTAAGGGTGGGCAAGTGGGTGACGTGATCCGCTGCATGCTTCCGTCCGTTCACGCGAGGCCGGAAAAGAGAGAGAGGCAAATGAGGACAACCAATGGTCCAGCTTCTGAGAGGCCGAAAATTTTTGTGAGGTGGAGCGCTCGACTTTTGTGTTGAAATCTCAAAGTAGCTGTGAGTGATATTTTTTATTTGCTAGATATTTTGCCCTGGAGAACCAAGAGGAGGCTGCAATTGCATGATGCCGCTCCTTCCGTCCCCTGCTTTTCAAAAGCTACGTATTATTTACTTTCTTCATTTCTTACTTTTAATATTCTCAACCACATGTGGTCTGCAATTGCCCACAACAAAATATCTTTATTTTTACGTTGTTATTTTCAAATATTTGACTTAAAAAAGAGATGGGGGTGTCACGGTTGAGTCCTACGTCACCACAAGTGCGGGGTGCGGGTGTTGGAGCGGCATATCTCAAAAAATTAAGTGTGGCTGTGCGGAAAGAGTATTTTATATATATAACAAAATAAGCATAGATATATTATTATTACAATTTAATTATTAATGTATATAAAATAATTGTATTGCATAGTAAAATATAAAAAAACATGTATTATATAAGTAATTTAGTAATATGACATGAGCTCGGGTGTGAGTCGGAGCTGCACTCATGTCTGGTGCGCACTCGACTCGATGCGACTCGGGTGCGGCAATAAAATAAAAAAGTCTGGTGAGTTAGGTTGAGTCATGCCCCCTAATACTCAGCCCAAGACAACCCCCTTGAACCTTGGGATAACTTCTCTGCTTTTATAATTAGATCAGCTTGTAAGAAGATTGTAGCAAACTTGAATATCTTCTTTTGTCTGCCAGCTTCAAACTGATCTTTTAGGTCGACCGATGAACATCGTGCGGGGAGTTAGCCTCTCTTTCTTTATTGCAAAGAATGAGCATGTACAACAATAAAAAGTAGATATACACCAAAAAAAAACAATGGCAGAGGCAGAGAGTCAATGAAGGGGACAAAGAAAAACTGTACAGCTGAATCGTCACTGAGCCACAATTATGATCAAGATCACCACCATAGCGGCGCTACCGTGTGACTGGTGTGGGCCACTTCCCATACCAGCCCTTAAAATCTTTTATATACTGAGCTGGACCTAGGTCCAACCACATGAAACCAGAGACCAGTTAGTATCTCAACCAAGATTTTCTGGTTCCACCACTGACAATGGTAGAGTCAGAAATTTTTCATGAGGAGCACTTAATTAATTTTTTTAAATTTTGACACGGGTCAAAATATTATTTTTCAAACTTTTTATATAAGACAAGTAAAATTTTCTAAAAAATTATATATATATATATATGTGTTAGATTTCTGCATCACGGATCGATGAAGATTACACCAGAATGAGGTTCCAATGGGCAGGTTGTTAGTTATGGTCTTTGAAGACAGAACCTTAGCGCGTGGCAGAGCAAAAAATTTTAACTAAAAAGATCTAATTGAGAAAAAAATTAGTACCTTCAAATACATACTAAATTGATTGAAGGACACCAATATATAAATAAGGGGAATACCAATATAAAAAAAACAAAATGGTTACAGAAAAAACCAATTATATGTAAATAAGTAAATCTTTTGAGACTCTGTAGTCTGAGAAACTGCCAATATAAGCCCACTCATGGTTTGGTCTTTTGTACTAAGAAATGAATCCCAATCATGTACATTAAGATCTTTTTGGGCAAGTGAACCTGGCCCACTGCTCGCAAAAGTGACTCGAAAGCCGTCCTTCATTTTCTTTATCTCTAGAGTCTTGAGCTGCATAAACATCAATCATGACAATGATGCATCCTTCAACTTAAATGCTACTTCCTACCAATTAAGATACGGAAACATACCACCACGGGAATTAAACTGGAAACCTGCTTCTTTACGAACTCTTAACCAGACCAGCTATGTTGTGCCTGTATATCAAGATCTTTAAAACAGATTTTCATTCTTGTTTACTTTCCGAATGATGCGGAATTTTCTATCTTTTTAATGCTTTTCGTGTTTGTTCCTCCATGATAGATCTGCCGGTGCTTTGAGCATGTTTTCTTGCACAAGGTAATGGCAGAAAGACACTTCTTTAGCATTCCTCCAAGTCTGGCTTCATCCTATCACGCCACCAAGTAAAACCATAAGAAAAAGTTCCGTCCAATCCATTCACTGAAGTTCAGCAACAGTACTCTCTCCACTTTCTGCCCAAACAGCAATGTGGATGCTTGACAGAAATATCTCAATGAAAATGCCACTTTCTAAAGGTACAATGGGTAGCATTATTTCAATGGAAAATTGGGTGGTCCTTGATTTATCGCTATCATGTCATTACCCAAATCAACATCATCATGTGATTATAAATATCTTCACAAATAATAGCCTTTGATGATATGTTCCCACGCATTCATTTAGGTTGCATTTCTTCTGCAGATCATAAATCCACAGTGATATGAGATCATCGAGGACCTCAAATCCATGGATTTATGGTCAGATCTCCCTCTCACCTGACCTTAAATCCATGGTTTTATTTTGTATATAGCTTGGATTTGAGATCTACGCTACTGAGACACTATGTTTGATCAAATTGATCACTCTCTCATTGCCTAGAGGGACTGGACAAAGAGATCGAAAGACTTTAAGACAATGGAATTACGTGACCATCTCCTCTACAAATTTGCGTCTAAAATCATGGCTAGCTGCATGAAAATGATAGTTAACGAGCCGAGCTATACTTTTGCTGATAACTCGAGTTTGTGAACAAGTCGAGTTCGAGTCGGATGAACTCGATAATTTCAAAAACTTAAAATGGATTAAATAAAAACACGAAAAAATTTAAGCAAAATGTATACGTTAAGGGACACGAGCTTAAATGAGTCAAGCTCGAGCCGACTTATATGTGAGTCCAGTCGAGTTCGAGCTGGTCAGTCGAGCTCGGCTCGCTCGATGTGCATCCCTACCTAGAAGTGGTTGGTGTCTTTATTTGGCTTGTGAAGACAAGACTACCCACTAAAGAGAGACGGAGGAAAATAGGGATCTCTCTTCTCCCAAGCAGATGTTCCTCCATTGCAAATGCATGGAAGTCTATAGTGGAAAAATTTGGCAGGAAATGGATCCCTCACGCTTCTATCATCCAAGAGTTCAAGAGATGGCATTCTTCTGCTTTTAACAATCCGACAAGCTTGGAATGCAAAGCTCCACTCCTTCTTCTATTCTGAGAATATTTTTTTTTCAAAATGTTACATATTTGACTATTAAATATCAAACTTGATAGAAAAGAATTTGGTGTTGATCCCCTCTTCATGTATTAGGTAAATGTTTGACTAAAATTAACTTTAGGTATGGTCACTCCAAGAAATTGCACCCAGATAGAGAGACTTTGCCGCTAGCTCAACAATTAAGATGACCTCAATACATGCAGGGGTCGGAGGGAGGGGGGCCCACCAAGGCCGTGGCTCGCCCCGAACTAGCTGAAAAAAAAAATTTACACTAGAAAAAAAAAAAAAAATTAGTTTAGGTTCAGTTTGGCCCTACCCAAATTTAAGGTTGAACTATTTGACCCGTCCCTGAACAAATTCCTAGCTCTGCCCCTGAATACATGTATCATTGTTCTAAGGGACCATGCCAGCTTTGACTTGATACCTATAAACAACTTTTGTGAAGCTACGGAACAAAGTAGAGGCTTCGAGGAAGGAATCGCCAGCTGGTATCAAGTTCTACACAAATGTGGAAGGTCCCAAAGAAGATTCTACAACCCACCTCACATGATGAGGGCCAAACTTAACTTTTATTATTATATAAGTTAAAAAAAAAGTTCAAACTCATTGGATTGTAATTCCAAAAAGGAGCTTCATGCATTCTGAAATTTCTCAAATACTTCAACAATTTCGACAATCGAAGTCTAAGCAGTTAAACACAGGGTTGGAAATTTTAAATTTTATATTTAAAATTTAAAAACCTTAGTTTAACTCAATAAAATTTTTGAAAAATTAATATTTTGGGTCCTGTTAAAATATTGAAACTATATTCAACCCATGTAACCCAAAAAAATTCTGGCTCCACCCCTCAAAGGGTCATGACCATATTAAGGTAAGCTTGTCTACCCAACTACTACACCTAGCAAATCCAAGAAATAGAAGTAACAATAAGAGCATCTAAATCTTTGGGCCCTAACAGGATTGCGGCGTGTTAGAGCCCAAAATGACGAAAATGCCCTCCAAGTCTGAACGGAGATTCATCTTAAGAGTAAAATGTCTGACAACAAAAGTGTATTTTCATAAATTGTCTAATGTTTCTTTGTGAAAAACATGAATAGACTGCTAATTTGAAAGATATTGTTCAGTTTTTTATATAGCCTTCACTAAATGATTGTGATTGTTCTTTTTCAGAAAATAAAGACCGAAAGACATTGCGATCATTTCGATTAACATGAATAAGCTTTTAATCTATGATATATATATATATATATATATATACACACACTGATAGTTCTTATCCTCCCTCAACGGATATGTTCGTGGTGGGACGGGGGCCATGGAGGTGAGCGTTTCCTCCGGCACCGGCCTAAACAGTTAGCACGATGACAAGGCAAAGGGGAACAAACCCACGTGGATGAAGGGGATAGAACCTGAAGCAGATATTTTCCGGCAAAAACTTTCCGGTCTTCTCTTCAGTCGACAATGCAGGTTGCCTACTGTTGCAGCCGCACAGACATGCCCACATGACCGACCGTCCTTCGCTTCTTTACACACATCCAATGTTCTCATATACGCAAAAGATCGGCAACTGCAACCGAGCATGCTTCTTGCCATGTAAAATCAGGGAGCTGGATCCATTAAACGATCAAAGTGAAGCTCGAATCCCATTCCAATGCACCGTCGATCGTCTTTAATGGTTAAGAGGAAAACGACGAAGATATCAACTTATCCTGTGGAATTATTTCTTGCACTGTGAGCGAGGTTGGTTGCTGACGCTCCTTCTAGTCTGGGAGCATGCAGACATGCAAAGCTTGATCATATACGACTTGCATGCACATTACTGCGTTGTGATTTGAAAGAAAGATGTTTATATTATTTGGTTCCTGTTGGGTGAACTCTCCTTGGTGAGTGACGAAGGATTCGCCAAATTATCTACACATATGCAAATATTATATATCAACCCTTACCGTCATGCAGGTATTAGAGCAGAACATACATGTTAATTTAATACTATATGTGAATGTGCATCTCTCTAAGACGATGGTATGTGCCCAAACTCAGCTTGAGATTCATGGGGAGACTTAAAATGGCTTTCTATCGTTATTCTTCACATAGTTGTTGATTTGTCTGGGTGCTATGCAAAGGGTGGAATTAGAAATTTTTTATAAGAGGGGCCAAATTATAGTGTCAAAATTTTAATAGGAGCTGAAATATAATTTTTTAAAATTTTTATATATAATTTTTTTTTAATTTACAGGTAAATTTCTTAAAAAAAATGAGAGATGCTCTTGGAGCTATGTTTTTGTGTCTTTAATCAGTAGAGGCCGAGCCACACATGGGCTACTATGGCAATTGAAATCAGAAATTTAATTTAAATCAACTAGATGCTGTTACGAAATAGGAATTAAAAGTTATCATAACATGTTTTAGAAATTAAAAAGTTCAAAAAGAAACATCAAAAATGTTTTTAAAACATAAAAATAAATACCATATGAATTTGCCGCGGATTTAGATAAAGGAGCATGACTAATCCGAAGTAGCATTCAACATAAAATATATATTCGCTCTTCTCTTCCTGCATATTTGTTGTTTCAGAAATATATAATGTCTCTTCAAAGCCCAAGCAAAGCCTTAAACGTTGTGTTCGAGAAACATATGATCTTATAACACGCATTTACAAAATATCATGTTGTTAGTTTGGAAAAACCAGGTGTGATTATGTCGAGCATATTCTTTCATCTCAAATCATCACATCACATATTTCTGTATTTAAGAATATACATTCAAAATCATAATGTTCTTATCAAACTCCCACATAAAAGGTAAATTTGCCGCGGATTTAGTGGAATCAACGGTTAGGACTTTGGCAGAAGTGCCGAGTCCTGACTCAGATTTAATACTGACTGTTGGGCCACCATACGATTTAGATTGACGAGAATATATACCGTCTCCACAAAGATAAACTTTGATCTTCAGAAATCTTATTTTGTTATCTGCAATCTCCTGTGTTATAAATGGAAAAAGAAGGTGAAAATGCCGGGAAAGTTTCCCGTTTGATGAAAATGTCCCAGCGCAAGTACCAAACTCTGCAAGTGTTAGTCACATAGTTGGCAAATTAGTCGGGTTGATCCGGGAATCGACTGAGTCAGCTTGAATCTCTAAAAAACCTGGCCGTAAGTCAAGGTTGGCCCGGGCTCCGCTCTACTCGGTCTGGCTCGGCCTTGACTCGTCCTCGCTCACCTGATTCAGTTGTAGTGATTTATATTATAGTTATTTAAAAACTCGACTAAGACAGATGAGTCAACTTGCTGGGCTAGTCTGCCGACCTGAGTAAGAGTCATGAGTTTGACAACTATGGTTAATCATCAACAAGATAGGCCAAAGCATGCGCAGAACCGAGAACAGAGTTCCAATTTATAGTGTGTGAGAGAGACAGAGGGCAGTGCCTTGGATACATCAAACTTGTAAGATCCAATGCATCATGTTTTCTCATTTTAAATGATGAGGTTTTTCTTGGATATATTGCGGTGAATTTGAAAAAAAAAAAGAGAAAAATATGATAAATGTTTTTAAAGTTTTAAAAAAATCCTAAAAGAAATGTAAGATACGTGCACAAACCTAAAGAAATCAGTAGATAAACAAACAAAAAAAATTTAAGAAAATGAAAACAAATAGATTGGCAATTAAAAATGTGCGAAAATGCATAAAACGAAAAAAAAAAAGGAAAAAAATGTGAAAAAAAAAGGACTTTTTCTTTTTGCGTTTCTTATCATTTTGGTATTTTAAAAGAAACAGCCATTTTTAAATGTTTTAAACGGCTGACCTATTTCACAAGTTTTATATGCGTTTTTTTGGGGGAAAAAAGCGTGCATTTTTGTAATTATGGTGGTAACCCATTGGACAACTTAATGTCTTGAGCTTGAAAGGATGTCAGAAGTTCAAATCCTCCGGAACTCATGCTAGCTACAAAGTGGAAGCCAGACCTGATCAGGTAGGAAAGGACTTGATCCAGCTATATTCAACAATAAACTGGACCAAATTGGATGACCTTAGCTTCAACGTTCAGACTGAGATGTGAAGAAATATTTGTGAATTTATATCCTATTGGCTAAAATATATGGCTAATTGTACATGAACTTCACATGTAAATGCAATCGGATATTGTGGAAATTTGGATTTTGGGTTCAAATCCGACAAACTTGGATACCCATATGTGCAACTGGGCACTACGATCTTGAAACCTAACAGCTTGTGCAAACGATTAAGTGGGCATTTGATAGAAGCTAACAAGTTTTGAAGAAAAAATTGCTTGAACAAAAATTTATGAAAAAAAAGTGTTCGTTATGAAAATAAGCAAGAAAACCATGAAATTTACCCAGCTCATTCATGAGGATCGTCTCATCTATCCTAATGAATGGTAAAAGAAAAACAAGGACAAGATGGTTTTTCGTCATCTAAGTATATAGTTCACGTTTTTTTTCTTGTTTTTCTCTCAATTGTCCGTCATAACGGCGGATTGTATGACCCTCGTGTTGTTTTTCTCTCAATTGTCCGTCTTAACGGCGGATTGTATGACCCTCGTGAATGAGCTAATGTCTTAGCATGCATTGCAACAGCGGATCTGAGATCTGAATCCTGTCTGTTTCTTCTTTTTCTTTATAGAAAGTGTGGCATGTGCATGTGACCGGAAGAGGATATCCGGATTCGATGCATGTATCAAACTAGCTCATACCACAAACTCTTTTCCAATCTTGGACCATCCAATTTGGCAGAATCTTATCTCTCTCTCTCTCTGTATAGGCCTGCTAGTAGGCTCTGGTAAGTTGTCAAAGTTAACTCGACGATCAACGAGGCCCAAGTTTGCAATTTTATGTCTAGTGCTCGCGTTTTCTGACTCTGCCCCTGAATTCATGTTCATCTTTTTAGATGAGAAGTTTTAAATAAGCTGAAACATTAATTGCAAACTAGCATTTTAAAAATGTTTTCACTGTTATTAATGGTTTGCATGACCATATATATTAATATTTTTGTGGCATGAATACCCTTTAATGCTCTTTAATTGGTTAGTAGTGTCAATATATTTATACCGAAAATGTTGTAGTAAAATATTTATGGTCATGTTTATTAAAAGGAACATCTCACATTGAATTTTCATATATTTGTATCGATTTATGAAACCTACCCGTCATATCGCCCCTTCACTGAAAAATTAAGCATCTTTTTGTATTATAAGTTTTTTTTTTTAAGGATAAACTTTAAAGAAAAATAAAATATTGGCTCGTGACATGCGGCCAAATTGCAATTATAAATCAATCCAGAGGCACGGATGGTCATATAATAAGCAGACTAGTGACAAGGTAAGAATGGTAATGAGTCGGGTTTGGATTGAATATCCAACAGAACTGTGGTTCGAAAAAGTCCATATAGAAAGAAATTCGATACCTGTTTAAGAAATTGGATATCATATTAGAATTTAAGAAATAACGTTTGGTCGGATTCAGTTTTAGCTAAATATGTGATTGGATTCAGATTCAGATTTAATTTTAAATAAATATCTTATATCTTATATCTATACATTTTGAAAGTTGGTGCTTAACATATTATAATATGGTCTGCATTGGATTGTTCACTGAAAAGTTAGTTTCGATCAACAATTTTAGAGAGTGACCATAGTTATCATTTAAGGGCGGGCCAAACGGTCGTTCGACCGGACCAAATGGTCCAACGAATTTGGATAGACCCAAACTAAATCAGAATACTAAAAATACATTAGACAATTAAAATTTTTTAATGTAAATTTTTGCTTCTTGGTTAACTAGGATGGGGCCATGGCGTAGGCGTCCCCCCTCCCTCCGCCCTTGTAGCTGCCGCCCCATTGCATTTGAACTTATGTCGAGTTCGAGTTCGTCTAATGAGTTAACAAACTAAGCTCAAAACCGACTTGTTCAGATTGTTCGGCTTGTTCTTTAGCCCTGTTGATTGATGAATCAATGGTCTTTATAAAAAACAAATAATAATAACAAATGTTTAGTAGATTAGATTAGTTTATCACTTGTATCTTTGTGATTCAATACATATGGCTGGGCTTTGTGGAACCGCTAGCCTCATATCACATGGGTTCAAGATATATATTGTTTTCTCATGATTGTTAAATTTATAAAGAAAAGAAGACATTTGGATTGAGAATTAGTGACTCGAAACGCACAAAAAAATTTGCTTTACTTACAACAACAAAAAGAAAATTTTGGGCATGGTTCACACCTATGTCACAGTGGTACCCCACTTTTGGTGCGGTAAGCCAGTACAGTGGTATGGCCTGGTATGTTTGGATTTAGATTCAAGTCAAAATAAAAAGAAACTAAAAAACATGACTTGATCCTTTTTTTTTTTTACTTTAACATAAGAAGCTTCTTGTTAATAACAAGATGAAACATTGATAATTTATTCATTAGCAGTCTCTTTTTTGTTGGCATTTTTATTGTTTGAAGTTTTTTTATCAAAATAAAAATGAACATTTTTGTTACAACTTGTGGTTTAATTATATATAATAATTATTTTTTTGAATTATAATATAATAGTCACCGTACTCGTACCAAAATTTTAAAAAACACTGACCAATACTGATACTCCTACCTGTACCCTTATTCTTACCATTGTAACATAAGTTCACACCAAACAAAGCAGTGTTTTATATATATATATAAAGACGGTAGCTTACATGTTGCAGGTCGTGTTGAAATATTATATTCAATACATGGAAAGATGACAAAACCCTGAACACAAAATCCGGCGCATCGGCAGCTCTAGATGCTTCTTTTTTATTCTTTTCCGGGGAGTTGAGAAGGATCCACCTCCCCAAAAAGGGGTCTAAACCGCATTATAATATATTAAAGAACCAAGTTTCAAAACATATAGACACAATATACATGATATTTATTCAAATTTGAATCTAATCACATATTTGTTTAAAATAGAATCCAAATATAAATCCAACCGGATGTCAATTTTTTTAATTCGAATTAAATCTGATTCCTTAATCAGACGCTATTTTTTTTTTTGTTTCTGACTTTTTGAAATTGTTCGACAATATATCTAACTCCATACTGGCGATACGTACGCACTGCACCAATTGCAAACTCTTACAACAGTTTTTAAAATATTAAGCATTTTTTATTTAGAAATATTTATTTATTTATTTCTGAAAATGCAATGCATGACATGACCAGCCAAAATAAAAGGTGCCCATGTGCGCTAGCACACGCTAACAGAAACCAACGCGATTACTCGCAAAACCATGTCAGATACATCTATCAATACACGTTAAAGACTGAAGCAAAAGGATTGTTAACATGGAGGAAACGATGCTCATACGAATTCTTTATTCAATATTGAAGAATGACAGAGCGGGTCGGTTTTGCATGCAACCAAGAAGTTGTTTCGTAATTAATCCAAATACTGATCTGGTTTCAAGTTCCATGTATTTTGAAACTCTTGGAATTAGATCTTGGATTAGATCTGTGGAGATAGCAAAGTGGGGATATCTGATATGGATCTTAGGTCTAACCTGAGTCTTTTAATTTGATGAACCATTAATGATTCTGTCATCCTTCACTTGTGATCTAAATTCTAAGCAATGCTATGTCTAATTAGACCCAAAAGTTTAAGATCCTTGCTTCTTTCTACTCGTTATGTCTTCTTCATGTATATTAAAGAAAGAATATATTGCATTTCCAGTTTGATATAGATTAGCCTCTAATTGGAGCATCCTGTTTTGCAGAAACCGCGGCTGCAAGCCATTTTATATTAACCCAAAAAAAAAAAAACGGAAACAGAAAACAAAAAAAATTAACTCACCTTTGTTTTTCCTCACTAGCTGCATCATTGCTTCAGGCTCAAAGATATGCCTTAGCTAGGCCTCCACAACGAGCCGAGCCAACTCGGGTTAAACTCGAACTCGCTCGAAAAAACTCAACTCGTTTATAAACAAGCCAAGTTCGAGTTTACAAAGATACTTAAAATGATAAACAAGTCGAGTTTGAGTTTCAAGAACTCGACTCGCAAACCAGTACCCTATGAAAACTAGTTCACCGGTTTTAACTTTTAGAGTAAAAACAAATTTTCACAAGTTACACGAGTTAAACAAGTTACATGAGTTAAAGCTTATACAAGTTAAACGAGTTAACGCCTAAACGAGTTAAATGGGTTGAAAGAGCTCGACTTGGCTTGTGTACAGCCCTAGGCTTAGCTCCAGTTGCCAGCGGATCTCTTCATAGATCCGCATCAAGATCCACAGCAACCAACCACATCCACAAAGATTCAGAGCTAAAACCATGATTTGTTTGCCTTTTTTATTTTTTTCCTTCCCCTTCTGGAAGGGCTGGTGGCATCAAAATCGTCCATGTACATGAACCTGGAAAGAAAAGACACTGTGTTCTTGTGGTTTCCATTAGTCCAACAGTCTGGTGGCACACCCAAGTTGCGACCTTTTTTGACCCGGTTCAGCCACTGCTGAAATTGACAGCAACCCCACTCGTGTCTGGATCTATTCGGACGGTAAAATTCTGCAATCAATATGGGTATTCAATATCTGCTTAGACGTACTCAAATTCAATTCGTCATACACCAAATAAAATAAGTAGTTGAATTGGAAATCCACGAGATCCGATAGAGTTTCAAATATTCCATATTCAGATCCGATACCAAATTCAGCTTTGAACATGCTTAATCAGGTTTGGCAGCCAACTGCCTCAATTGTAAATAGGCATTCGGATCGATTAGGTCCACAGGGTTCTTTTAACTTGTGGCTCTATCAAATCCCATCCGGATCTGACTCTAAATTACTATTTTTCTTCCCTCCACGTGAACCCGACCCACCGCTTCTCGGCTAAGGGCCGTGTCCCCACTCGAAGATGTGGACGGGTTGGACCCATACCGGGTCCTCGTCTCCGACCTGCCCGGAGAAGACGGAATATGCCGGTATCCGGATTCCGCCAATTTGACCGTTTCTTCCGTCCACGTCATCACGCACGCGGCTGCCTCATCCGAACTGTCCCCACCAAGTTTATCCCCACTCGCCCTCGCTTTTTATTTAATGCCCAAATCCCCCAACCGCTCTTCCCCCGGTTCCACCAACCGAAGCTGCAAACCCTAATTCTACAGAGAACATCAATGGCGTCTCTCGCTCCTCACCGTTTCCTCTCCCCTTCTTCTTCTGCGCATTCTTCTCCGTTTTCCTCCGCCTCTCGCTCCCAGTCTGCGGCCGATGGCGGCCCCGTCGTCGTCGCGATGGCGAAGCGTGATGTCGGGGAGGGCGTTCCCACGCCGGACATAATGCGTGGGGCGATGATGGATTCCGACTCGAAGCGGCCCTGGTGGGCTCCGATCTTCGGAATCGGCCGAGAAACGACCGATCCCGCGCCGGAATCGTCCTCCAAGGCCGGGGAAAAGCCGGACGAAGCGGAGAAAGAGGAGAGGAAACCGCCGGGGGTGAACAGATCGGGGCTGACGGCGGAGAAGGCCAGGCGACTGAGGAAGGAGCTCCGTTCGACGGAGAACTGGCACGACGTAATGTATCACTCCGCCATAGCTTCCAGGTTGGCCTGCCCCGATCATCCATGAACGGTAGTCGCTTCCCGCGGCATAAACTAGGTCTATAGCTGTCGATTTCCATATAATATGCTTTTCTTCCTCTTTTGTTGTAAATATGGCTCGATGGATCAATATGCGTGTGATCTGATGGAGCAGAAACATATTTTCCTCTTCTCGTTCTCCTTTTTTTATGTAAGAACCAAGAAGGATTTGTTGTCGTTTGAAGCAGTGAGAAGGCTCGCTTGGATGTAGCCATTGTTGTAATGAAAAAAGCCTGGATGGAGCAGAAACATATTTTCCTCTTCTCGTTCTCCTTTTTTATGTAAGAACCAAGAAGGATTTGTTGTCATTTGAAGCAGTGAGAAGGCTCGCTTGGATGTAGTCGCTTGGATGTAGCCATTGTTGTAATGAAAAGCTTTGGTCCTGATTCCTGTGGGAAATTTCTGGCAATTCTTTTCGTGATTTCTTGCATCAAGCATTTGAATCTCTCTCGAGTTTCACGGCTTCGTCATCTACCTCCGGGCTCCGTTGCTGGGAAAATTATCGGCTTGTCGGAATTTGACGATGACTGTAAGTTTCTAGACCTTGTTACGTCTTCAACTGAGTTTCATTTGCGAATGGTCGGTCGCCAGCTACCGTTCCCGTGAGGGAGGGGGCTCCTCAGAGAATATTTTAGACGACCTCGCTTACTTTTTGAACGAATGGAAAGAAACCGCATTCGATTTTTTTAACATTTCATGTTTAGTTCTTGCTTAGAGCGCTAGAGGAGTGGTTAAAAATTAAAATTTTAAAAGGTCTCCGCGAACTGCTGGAAAGAAGCGAGCCCATGGTTTTGCGAAAATATAAAGGCAGCGGTGTGTGGTAATAAAGTGGTTTCAATGCCACGCGTTTGCCTTTTTTTTTTTTTTTCTTACCGTTGCTTTTGAGAAGCACGTTAGAAAAAAAAAAGACTGGACCCTCCTTTGCGCGTGTATTTAATTTCTACTTGTCGCGTACTTTTAGTACGCCCTGAAAGAATCGTCCTTTCTAGAGCTGGGCAACGGGCCGTGCCGGGTCGGCCCGTCCGGGCCCGGCCCGATAGCCCGGGACCCGAACCGGTCCGATAGCCCGGGGTTCGACCCGGTCCGGCCCGTTTGTTAATAAAAAATATTTTTTTATTTATAAAATATATTTTTCATAATAAATACATATTATTAAGTTTTAAAAAATAATTATTAACAGGCTGGAGTGGACCCCACTTCAGGCCCGACCCATTGCCCAGGTGTAGTCATTTCTCCTAGAAATTTATTCCCCTAATGAAAGTACTGATCAGAGTATCAAAAACCTCCTAATGAAAGTAGGTCCTCTAAGAGCAAGTATGACAAGCTCTTTGGTTGGACCTACAAAATAATTAACATGGCAAATGGAATAATATGCAGATTGATGAAAGATTTTATCATATCTCTTTGTATGTGCTTTTTGGGACAACAGCGGTGACAAAATTTTGAAGAACCAATGAACCTGAACAAGGCTCTAATTGCATGTATTGAAGTGTGGAATAATGAAGATGCTGAATTCTAACTTAACAAGATTGAGAAAATTTCATACCAAAGATATGGTAATAAAAGTGTCCTATAAAGGGGGTCATTTGATAATATTAACACAGTATCACCGTTTATAAATCTATGAAATATCGTCTCATTTTTTGTGGGCAGATTTATAAAATAGTGTCACTGTATTACCCTTGTTAGAACTGAAAACCCTGATGAGATTTTCTTGTGAGTCAGGAGCTCAATTCCAAAGATGCATCACATAATCCAATATTGTAGAAATTGGTTTCGCTGCCGTATCGGTTTATTCACCAATTGGATTGAACATTGATACATGGCACTGCATATTGGCCTGTGTCACCTATTTTTCGTTTTATGAATTTAAAATAATTTAAAATCTTTAAATTGATTTAAAATAAGAAAAGTGAAAAACTATGTATCGGCCTTGCGTCCTATCGAATCCTGACAGATACACACATGTCGGCCACCAGGGGCGGAGGGAGGAGAGGGCCCACCTAGGCCGTGGCCCACCCCTAAGTAGTTGAAAAAAAAAATTTACATTAAAAAAATAAAAAAGATTAGTTGTTCAATGTATTTTTTTATTTAGATTCATTTTGGCCCTACCCAAATTTGAGGTTGTATTTTTTGGCCCGTCCCTAAACGAAATCCTGGCTCCACCCCTGTCGGCCATGGTTCTATTATGGAGCAATATTGACAGCATGGGCATAATCTGATCAGTGTACCAAAAAGAGCTGGAAATACCGGAGTCTGGATTTGATTTTTCAAGTTTAAAAAAATCGAAAGTTCAGTAGCGAAGTGCTTCTCCTAGCATAAACTGAACTGGTAGGAATGCATAACGAGTGAGCCGAGCTCTAGTTCAGCTCAAATTCTCATAATTTGAATCACATATTGTTCAGCTCAAGCTCAACTCAATCTCGAATCGAGATTGAGTGTCCAAGATCAAGTTCGACTCGTTTAAGCTCATACAATAGATATATATTTTAAATGAAAACTAAGACCATAAAAAAGGTATTTCATCAAAAATTACTGACGTACCCCTAAAGATTAACAAACAGGAAAGACACGAGCCGAGTCGAAGAGCAGAGTCGAATTTATTTAACTTGAACTCAAGCCCTTTATAACTCGAGTTTTAACTCAAGCTCGAGCTCAACTCGTTTGTTGAAGGAGTCAAGGAGTTCAAGTAAAGTTTGAGTTGGCTCGATTCATAAACTGGTCGTGCTCAACCCCAGCTTAACAACTAAAAGAAAAATTTTATAATGTTCTTTAAGAAGCCACTGGTTGTCAAAATATCACACTTAAAAACTCTCACATATGCACGTAGCTGCATATGTGCACGCACACACATACACACACACACACACAATCTCTTTAAGACTTCAGTAATATAGTAAATGTGATGTGAATCAAAATGACTGGATCAGCAAACTTACAGAATATACGACCAGTGAAAATTATTACAAGAGAAAGCCAATTGTATCTGATGTCTTCTTCAGCACCCTGCGATGCTCTTTAGGCTTCTTTTGTTTAAACAGGAAGCTATATTTCAACTTCCTCGAAAGTCCCCAAATCTCAGACTATTGCTTTCCCAATCAGAGTCATATAGGCAACAAACAACGCAAATGTGGAATTTTTTAACACTTGTTCATGTACCCTGTATAACAACACATGATTTTCTTTATACAAGGGAAAGAATCACAACTGGCACGTACATCATTTACGTAAGATTTCTATTTTATAATTGTCTGGGAAACTGGGCCTGTAATGAGACACTCAGAAAAGAGAGGCCTGTCTTTGAGACTATCAACAAAAAGTATATTAGACTATAAAGAAACTTTTAAGCATTCTATCATTCTTTTGCATGCTTCAGAGTGCAAAGATGATTGATCCTTTTAACAGCCTGCCAAGCAGCTAACAAGTTAGTCGCCTTCTTCTCTCTTGAGGTCTGCAGGGGGCAAGAAGCAATCCATAGACAAACCCCAGATATTGAAGTCCACCTCTTCAATTGTCCATGTCTCCTCCATTTTGGTCCTGTGACTGGTGGAGGGCTCCCCATACCTAAACAAAGAGACTAGAGTCCTACCACTATGTGCAATGTTGATCCCTTCGACGAATCTATAGTCTTCTATTGTGGACTCCATGCTGGTCTCCCAAAAGATACTCTCATCCCCTTTGCCCTTCATTCTAAGCAAATGAGTGTCCTCAAATTGAAGGAGGAGCCCTGTCCTCTGGCTGAAGTAACCCCATATTGTGTGGTAGATGATGTCCAAGCTGGAGCTGCTCCTTGCTTTTAGGGTTTGGGCCCCTGTCTCTAACTTGAGGATGAAGCAGTCCTCATTGTTGATCACCTTCTCTCCTATGCAATTGGCATTGGAGAACAAGTTGGCTGTTGTCCTTGGATCTAGACCCTGCAGGGAAACAACTTGTGGATTAGCACTTCTAGTGAATCTTTTGTCGCCACAAGAAGAAATGATCTCGGCAAATGTAGATAGAGTGAGTTGTATATGGAGGTAGCTCAATCAAGAGCAAGGAAGTGGTAGAAAATTATATTATTTCTACCTTCTTCTTCACTTCCATCACCATACATTTTTCATCTCCAAATGTCATCATCCTAAACTACTAAACAAAAAGAAAGTAAGGTATCGTGGTGCATCTTGTGACTGGTAGATGTATTTGATGTCATGGTTACCTGCAACAAGCGGCGTAGAGGTCTAGGAGGACCTCTCATAGCATGAGACTGGAGCCATGGTGTCTGCCTCCAAGCTAACTTCCCATCGCTTCCTGCACTCATCTTGTAACCAAAGAGCACCAGCTCCAAGTACCAGAGGTCTGGGTTCTTGGTCCACAGCACAAACGCACCGAGCTCACTGTTATTTCGTGGCTTACCCGCATCTCCCTGATGGAATTCCGAAGCTCTCATCCTTACTTTCCCTATTGCATACATGCTTGACAAC
This sequence comes from Nymphaea thermarum, assembly GCA_011799765.1. Classification (NCBI taxonomy): domain Eukaryota; kingdom Viridiplantae; phylum Streptophyta; class Magnoliopsida; order Nymphaeales; family Nymphaeaceae; genus Nymphaea; species Nymphaea thermarum. The sequence goes on along the minus strand of JAANDH010000135.1, from coordinate 44,574 downwards.
GAGCTCATTGCCTGCAAACCACCAGTTGCAGCTAGGTACTGCTGAACTATATACTTGGCAGTTGAAGATTCCTGTGCAACACAATCAGCAATTTCAATATTTATTGATACCACAGAGCAGAAACGCTGCAATGCGAGATTGAAGCACAGAGCCATGCCATGTTTTGCAGTCTGATTGAAGCACACAACCATGCTCTGTTTTTCAGTCTGTTAACATATAACCTATAAGTGAATACAACATAGGGAATGAATTTGAATGTGCAGCGAATTGAGATCAAGTCACCACTTGTGCATTTTGCCCAACATGTAGATCATACATTTCATCTGCAAAGAGATGACAGTGTACTGTTGAGAGTATCCTGCAACCTTATGAAGAGCACCTTGTAGTTTGATGACACAAAGGTGAAATTTGCATCACCCCGATTTTTGTTCCTGGGCGACAGCTCCAGTGAGAAAATAGATGCTTGTCAAACAATTGGATTTCCTTTCATAACAGGAGGTGCAAATCTTCTAGTAGAGGATCAGCATTTCTGAACGTGGCTTCTAAGAGAAGGCCTTTCCTTTTCCAAGTTTTCAAAAATGCACCAACATGATTACCTATTCTTTTCTGTATCGTAATTAACATGACATTCTTAGTTAGAACTCCTGCACTTACGCTTTAAATTTACCTTAATTTGTTGTTGAAAGGTGGGGAAAAACCTCTTATAGAAAGCAACAATGTCGGTCATCAAAGGAAAAATATGCAAGCTTGGTTTAAACGGGTCACCTAGATTCTAAGCCGCTGGATCTTAGAGATTGGATCTTGATGACAAATTTCTACGGATAGATGGCTCCAGTCGGCCATATTTTTATGCCTTTGGGGAAGGATTAGCAGCAATCTAAGGATAACAAACAGAAAAAGACAACAGCAGAAATGCAAGCCAGAAGGAATTTTATGTGGTTGGAATTCTGGTTTCTTTTTTTCCTATGAAGAAGAAATATTTAGTGGCAGAGAGGGAGAGGACGAAAGAAGTATACAACCTCTGCGCAGAAAGCAAAAGGATGAATGAAATCCTTACAATGGGATGATCCTTGATAGACCCATTAGCAGGCTGCTCATTCTGAACAGCCAAAGGGATCAACGGAGCACCAACAACGTTGAGCAGAAGCTGGATTTCGGAGCTGCTTGCACCGCGGCTGCCGCCACCCCCGCCAGTCAGCATCATCCTATCAGGGGAAGCATGTGAGCATTTCAGCCATGTCCTGACGTTCTGCCATGAACGGGCTCTGGGCGAACCACACTGCGTGAGCACCTCCTCCGGAACGGGCACCTCAAGAACCGTCTCGAGCGCATCCTCTCTGTCGAAGTTCGGGCACAGTTTCCTCATCGGGAACAGAACATGGCCACCATTATCATCGTCACCATCAGCATCACCACCTTCTCCTTCGTCTTTCGTCTCTTCCCTGTGCTTCGCCTTCCAGATGGGGGATGGCACTTCTGCATGTGCATGTGGCTGCCCTTGTTTTACGTTGGTGCAAGAGAATTTGCATGGATTGTGTCCACAGTAGGTTTAGAGGCCAATAAGATGGGTCCGTGGCTCTCCAGACGGTGTGCCGCTTGAAACCAGGAGAGCGAAGGGCTAGCTGGCAAATAGATTCATGCTTTTTTATAAAAAAAAAAATAGACCTTTTGTATCCTTAAGGAGAAAAGGTTAATATGTTTGCAGACAAACATGCAAAAGTTTTGCTAAAACTGTCTTTATTTTAGTATACATTTTAGTGTGTCATATTTTTATGCAGATTGAGGATATATCCTCGAAGAAAGCATAAATGTACTATATATATTTTCTTTACAATGGTTTTGTATAACTTTAAAAAATAAAAATATCTTTGAGAAAGATATAATTCTATTAAAATGGAGTTTTACTTCTTAACGAACACAACTTGCGTAAAAGTAAGTATCTTCTACCTACCTATTTCAATGAAATTTTCTGCCTACCTATTTCAACGACATTATATACTCTTAGTTTTATTAATGATTTATAGTTGATGTTTGCATGTTCATCCGCCAATATATAACTCTGCACATTTCCGAACTAAACATAGTAGTGCTTGTGAATAGGAAGAAATGGATTGAAGGAAGCATGGCAAGAGGAGCTCCACGCGCCCAGCGCTATCAGATTAGCTTAAAACATTCAAGTTGGAGGCCTTCAAGAGTCTGATCACTGACAATACAGCTCTGGTCTCCCCAACCTGAGTAATGGTGGCGAACAAGCAAAACTTGGGCATAATTCGTAACCCAATTTCAATTATGCAGTACCCATGATTAATCCAAAAGAAATTAACTGACTGAAGTTGAATTTCAACTTTCCACATCATACAAGGGAGGTTAACCCGAGGCTAATGGAATACAGTTAAATTCTCGATTCCTTAGACTATCCATTGGTGGTGGTTGTCAAGTGGCTTACAGAAGAACTTCCATTCAGAAATTTGTTGGTCCGATTATGAACAAATGACGATTCTTGAGCTATAATTTACATAATTGTAAAAACAAGCAATTTTTCAGGACGAAGGAAAAGAGAAATGGACCTGTATATCAAAGCCAAATAGACAAAAAGCCACAACTGATCAAATATGCAAACCATTGGTATCAAAAGAACGATGAATTGACCTGAAACAGACGATTTTAACCGAACCAGCGGCAAACATGTCATTTGGTCTTTTAAGAAAAATGTTAAGAAATTCCCTTTTTCAACTACTCTCATTAAAATGACATTGCATAAATAGATGATTACTTTCATTGATTCCCAACCGATTCGATCGAATCGATCCCCGAAAACGATTTCGACAACATTGATACAAGTCTTGAAATCCCCAAAAAATTATATAGGTTACATAGCCCTGCAGTGGGGCAGACTGCCATCATGCAAACGGTTCCTTGTTCAATTTGTATAAGAGTGGAGGATTGCTCCACTCTAACAGTAGATATCTGTCAACACTGCATAACCTGATTCAATTTGAATATAGTTAACCTCACCGTGAAACCCATCGATCGGATATGATAAGTAAACATTTTTTAAAGACTATAACAACGGCTTCACATCAGCCTCTACGAAAAGACAACGAAGAAGCGACGCATGACATTTCACAATCAGACAATGCATAGCTTGAATTTGCCAATTTAGCTGATGATTATTTCCGTTTCAATTAACAATGGTGACTACTTCAAACCAATTGACACGACCAATCTAAGATCATTTTTCCAATCCAGAACAATTATTTGAATCACTTCTATGAATGAATAAGGCTCTGATTCGCACATTGAGAAGATAGTCAAGAAATACACTGGCCAAAACTAAATTAAAAACATATTCAGTAGAAATAGCGTTCCCCATCCTACACCAATCCAATACCGCAACTCTATGATGAAATCGATGGAAAGGTTAACAGAGTATAAAAATAAACGAAGCGCTTTCTTCATTAACAGATTGAGATTGACAGATTCAGACGTCCCCATCACCGAGGACGATTACAACCCAGAGAAACCGAAAAGGGCAAAACCAACAAAGAAGAGAACAAAAGGAAAGAGGAGCCCTCTACCCACCGAAACCGTAGAGGGTCCTTCCCTGCCTCTTGAGGGCGTAGACGACGTCCATGGCCGTCACCGTCTTCCTCCTGGCGTGCTCCGTGTACGTCACGGCATCGCGGATGACGTTCTCGAGGAAGATCTTCAGAACCCCTCTGGTTTCTTCGTAGATGAGACCGCTGATGCGCTTGACGCCTCCCCTGCGAGCAAGGCGACGAATGGCGGGCTTGGTGATTCCCTGGATGTTATCCCTCAGCACCTTCCTGTGCCTCTTGGCTCCTCCCTTGCCCAAGCCCTTTCCTCCCTTGCCTCTTCCCGACATCGCTGCTACCTTCCGGCTTTCCTCCGAATAGAGATTCTTCACAGAGAGACGACGCAGAAGACAAAGGAGAGAGACGAGACAAGATTGGAGCAGGAGAGGAGGCGGGAGAACGCTTAAATAACGGCAGGCCCGTGACCTTTCGAATTTTTCCGATCCCGCGTGTTTCTTTTCTACTCATGGAAAGAATTTCTGGCCGTTCGATTAGAAAAGATGGACGGCTACCAACATCGATCCGTGCCGAAGAGTTCTGGAGCGGATGAACGGTTGGATGGAAATAATGGACGGTCAAGAAACGGCTGAGTCAGCTACCTGTGCTTTCTGCGAGCTCTCTCTTGCAAAAGATTTCTTCCCATAAATGCCTTCGTCTTTTTCAATAATTTCGATAGCGTCCACAAAAATGGCAGTTGTCTTCGGGCACACAAAAAATGTCACCATTTTTTCAAATTTGCGTTTCTGTATATCTTGGTTTTTTTTTTTCACCTTGTTTTAAGAGAGAAAATATTTAAAATTTTCTTTAGCTCGCCATTTCTTGTGACTTTATTAGAAACAAATGGGTCTTAAAGCCTCATTTATTGAAAAGCAATCTTGGTACTTTTAGGATGAAGAAAGAGTAGTGTTGCAGCTCTCAAATCGAATAGTATGATAAAATATTCCTTTTATGTAGAATAAGCTTGGGCACTAGGCTGAGCCGCCGACGAGCGGATTAGCGGATTAGGTATTGCCATGCAAATCTCATTTGCCACATACTTTTTCTACCAATGCTACGTATTAAAAAATAAAGAAAAAACATATTCTTATCTGCTTTGATTTTATTCACAAATAAACTAGTAGCCAAAACAATTAATCACTTAATTAGTTCATATTATATTATTCAACTTTTATGGTATTATAATCTTTCCCTCGCCCCTTCCCTTAAGGCACACGTATTCGTGCATGTATAACATGTGTATGAGTGTTAAAGACATGCTTTGATGCTATTACAACAACTTTGTATGCTCTCACATTGTGCTTGGACTCCAAGTTTGGTGCATAAGAACTTCGAGCTCAAAAAGGTTGGAACTAACATTGGACAAGAAGGAAGTTGTCAAGTTGTAGAGGTCTTCATCAAGGAAACTGGTGGGCACGGACCCTGCGGCGCTGCAAACTGCCTCTGAAGTCTCTTGGCAGGCTCCTATGCTGGCCCGTATCAGAAACCATTATCCCTACACCTTTTTCTCCTGGTAATGGAGGCAACCAGTAGAGCACTACTGAGGGCAAAGATTGATTTGGAAGCTAATATTTCACATCTCTTTCTAGCAACTCACTTCCCAATTGTCTGTTTGGTTACCTTTCCACCAATGTATTCATTTTCAACAGGATTGAGAATCATTCTCTTGTGAATTCCTAGCGGACAAAGCTGAGTGAAATGCGAGCCTTAAGGTGAATCATGACAGATGTGCCTTGATCTTGAACAATATTAGGAATGACAAATGCTAAAAGAGGTCCAAAATCGCTATAGCAGCAACCACTGAATAAAATCTTTGAAAACTTTTAATCAGGGCCAATTCCTATTTTTACAAAAGTTTTATAGGAGCTGAACTGAAGTTTTTAACAACTTTAACCAGTAAAATTTAAATTTTCACAACTTGAAGCTCTCCCTTCCTTCCACCCTTGATGTAGAGTGACTTGCAATCACATTCTAGCTAACAATTGAATTTAGTCAAAGATACTTCGACCTCTAAAAAAGCTTGTGGACTGTCAAGAAGCCTTGGAGAGGGTCCTTAAGGCCCCGTTTCATGGTAGGGTAAAATTTTGAATGTTAAATTTACCATGGAAAAAAGTCGATGGTAAAAAGTCCAACCCTTTGAGGTCCGACTTTTTTCCATGGTAAAATTACTCTGATCCATCTAATTCGTCATGGTAATTTACCTTGTGTTTGATTTGAAAATGAAAAGTCATACAAAAATGGCAAGTTTCCTCCGATGCCCAGTAGCATCAAACGGGGCCAAAGGTTGGGCATGAAGGTTGATCAAAGCAAAAGGCAAAATGGAAATGGGGTGATATAAACAAAGAATTAATCTTGAGTAAATTGCTCAATGATCTTTGCTTAAAAGAACAAGTCAATAAGTTGAAGCTGAGTAGAATATTATTTCTTGTGTTATTTTAAGAAAATCCATGCTATGGGTCTTATGTATGATGAATTAATTTAACTTGTTCACGACTTGCTTCCATTCCACATTTAAAAGAACTATCAAAATGGACACAAACTAATTGTTACACTTCATTATCATAAACCAAGTTTGGTTTAATATTAAAGATTCTTGAAAATCTTTAAAAAAATTATAGGGAGATTGGATAAATGATTAGTTCCTAATCTTTTTTATGATAGAAGCTGATGTTGTAGGAGATAGGTTGGGATTTGCCAAATTAAGAGTCTGGGCTTGGTGTGCTTCATTTAATATTCTTGGAAATATTCAAAAGATTATAAGGGAATCGGCTTAATGATTCAGACAAATAAAAGCTGTTATTATGTGATATTTCTTGCAAAAAATCATTTATTTTAGGTTTGAAGTGACATATTTTTGCTGATATGGTAAACGATCTACATTGAAATCCATGATTTATCAAACTAAAGATCTTAGGTCAAACCTAAGATCCACACTTGAAATCCTTGTTTTTGTCCTTTTGCATTGAGAAAGTTAAATTTAAGATCAGAAGGGGAGAGTCTAATGTTAAATCCACGGTTCTCAAATCATAAGGATTTCAGATCAGGAGAAATCAAACATCCTTTTAAAAAAGTTGCTATTTATCAAAGTTTGAATGCCTTTGTGCATGTTGCAAACGTCTATCTCTATCCAACTTGAGGTAATAAATTTCTCCACTTCCTTTTTTTTTTGAATAGGAGGCCCTTAGGCAGTGGCAGAGTCAAAAAAATTGGCTAGAGGAGCACTCGTTTAAAACTTCTTATCTCTGGTGTGTGAGTGAGTGAGTGAGTGTATGTGTGTGTGTGGGTATATATATATATATATAAATGTTTAAAGATGCCCATTTAAAAACAAAGAATTTTAAGAGACTGGTGCGTATGAAAACTAGATTGGCACATAATCAGCAACATGAAATTTTAATGGTTGTGAGAGTTCATGAAATTTTAATGGTTGTGAGAGTTCAGTTTAAGTGTGCACAACAATGACTTATTTGAGGGCAGGGACAATCAGATGGGTTTACTCTCTCTCACACTGTGTAGCATTTGTTAAACAAAGAGGTACATATAGTGAGTGTTTGCACTAATAATAGGGGCTCGAGAAGGGGGAGGGCTCCAGTTGAAGGCATGAGGATGCACCTAAATGGAAGCTTTTTACGGGACCTATGTATGATATCTCTATAGGAAAAGCCAATGTTGTCAGATGACTAAAATTTTATAATTCATTGTCAAATGGATTATAAATTATCGATTAAACCATCATAAACCATTGCCACACATAAATTGTTGCCATACTAATGTATGGGCTGTTTTTTAGTAACAAAATTTTAAATTTTAGACATCCGGCAACATCCACTAACATTATTGAAATCCATTCTTTTTTAACATGTTCTTCGTTCGTAATAAAATGATAGGGGAGCTTATCTCCCAGTATCTCCAATTGAAACAACTATTTAACATGGTTTAGTGATAGATGCGACGAGATGTCTTCGCCCGTGTTTGAATGGAGATCGTGTGGTCGTTGGAAGACCATCTCCAATTTTTTACATGCAATTGGATTCACATATGATATATCCATAAAAATCGCATACTCATGAATACGTAAGAAAAGCCACACCATATTCACATTCGCTTACTAGTCGGACAAGAACTCTTATTACATCTAATTTCATGAACTCAGATTCATATTAAATATCATATTCAACAATGTGAAATTCTCTTGTTAACTTCGATGTGGAACCAAAAGGTCCAACTTCAATGCATTAAATACATTTTTCTTGTCATAATAAAGCACTCAATGCCTAAAAATGAAATATCTAGATCGGATAAGTGCCCTGGGCCGATCTCCAGTTACATCAGATGCAAATATACACATCGTTTGCATTTGGACCACCAATGGACCTGGCTAAAGACTTTGAGCCATTCTGTATCACAATTGAGTGTGATGTTTTCTTCCCAACAAATTTTAAGTCAGTGATGAAAACTGGACCAACTGAGCCGCCTTCATGGATGGGTGCAGCTTCTTATGGATATTTGATCGAGCCTTGTCAACATCAGCTTCTACACATCCCACCTCTTGCTTCAAAGGATATAGCATAGCTGGTGTAGCTGATTGATACGTAAACAACGTATCATCAGTTTGATCTGATTGATGTGTAAATAGCGTGTCATCAATTTGATTTCTTCTGTATATATTATTCATCTAGATTACAAATGGTAGCGTCACAACCACGAAGCAGCTCTAAATATTGAGAGTAAGAATAACAAGAAAACTTTGACAAAAAAACAACTTTCAAACTTTATGGAACTGAATGCCTATTATCTAATCAAATATTTATATAGAACTGAATGTGAATCCGATCTTATGTCGATTCTTAAAAATGAATATAATATGTTGGACCTTTTTGCTTGAAAGAAGGGTTGATTTTAAGTAGTGTCGGATATCGGGTCTAAGTATGATCCACTGGGAGATGGGAGGGAGAGAGATCGGATTCCACAGTTGATAATTACAACTCATATCCGAAACAGATCCAAATCCGAGATATTTGTCACCTTGTGGGCCTCACCAGAACACTGTCACATGCACCGAACGCAATTCAGATATGGATGCTGCCATCTCCCTCCTCATCCAAATAACCCCTCCTTCAAAGCCACTGTTCTCTCTCTCTCCCTCCCACCATAATCTCAACTCAACGCTCACAATCTTGAAGCTCACATCTGAAAGGCATCATGGCGATCTCTGCATTACCTTCGAGCCAGTGCTGCTCTTCATCCTCCGGTTTCGCTCCTTCGATTAGATATCTCATCAGTAGCAGAGCCACCAATCTGAACACCAGCTCTTTGTCTTCTTCTATGCTGCCATGGAAGACCTCACCAGTGGCCAATCCCAAGGAGCTCTCTCTTTCCCTCAGCTGCCCACAACCATCACCGCTCAAAGGTGGAGGAAGAAGGGTAGTCTGCATGGCTTCCTGGGACGGGTCCCTCTCCACCGTTCGTCTGATCATTCAAGGAAAGAACCTAGATGTACTGCCCTCGCATTTTGCCTCTCACTCGTTTTTGCCTCCTCTTTTCTTATTCTTTTTTGGGTTCCTCTGTTGCTTGTTCTAAAGCACTTGTGTTTTTGTTCTTGATTTTTTTCCTGTGTTGTTGCTTTTTGGTGTGTAGTTGTCGGATTCTGTGAAGGAATACATAGAGGAGAAGGTGGGAAAGGCCGTACAGAAGCACAGCCATCTTGTTAGAGAAGTCGACGTCCGGTTGTCTCTTCGGGGTGGCGAATTTGGAAGAGGCCCTAAAGTGCGGAGATGCGAGGTAGTGACGAATTGAAGGCAGTTGGTTGAATTTTCTGTTTTACTTTTTTTATTAGGTTCAGATTATCCCATCAACTGTTGCGATGTCTTTTTTTTGGCCTTCTTTCTGGAATTCGTTTCATGATTTTCCTGAATGTTCTCTTTCGTTTTTTAAATGTTGAATCTTAGGTGACTCTGTTCACCAAAAAACACGGAGTGGTTCGAGCTGAAGAAGACGCAGAATCGTTGTATGGCAGCATAGATTTAGTTTCTGCAATTATACAGAGGAAGCTGAGGAAGATCAAGGAGAAGGATTCTGATCATGGGCGACACATGAAAGGGTTCAACCGCCTTAAGGTTCGGGAGCCCGAGCCAGAAATGGTTGCTGATGATTTGCAACCCATTCCTGCCGAGGAGGAGACCGAGGATATAATAGAGAAGGTTCGTGTGTCGATCTTAGACCCGGTGTTGTTGACCTGTCTTTCAATTTATACTGGTGGTTATTTCATGGTAGAATCATATTACTCTAGTGTTGGCGAATATAAAGTATACAAGTTTGATTGTGGTTTTCAGGGCCTAATATCTTCTCCAATTTTAACCTATTTCCTCCATTTCAATTTCTGCTGTTGCTGTTTGTAAAACTTTACAGTAAGATGCCGACAGAGCTTAAGAAAGGCAATATGATTGAATTTTCTGATGATGAACTGCTTTGGGGGCTTATTATTAAATATTAAAATACTAGGAACAACAGAATTGCAGAAATAGTATGCTGTTGATCATATTAGTATCAACCAATGAACTTTTATTAGAACTGGTACAACTGTACAACATAAAGCTTTTATAAGGACATGTCTCTATGGGGTGTTCGCCAATGCCAAGGCTAAGGGGATTCTGTGCCCTTAGACAAGAATATATAGTTGGGTTTTCATGAACATTGAAGATTCTTCCTCATCTCTTCATATATGAAACAATTTTTACCATGTCGACTGAATGTAAAACTTCCTGCCTTCATTATGATAAAACAGTTCCAATTGAAATTTGCTCTGTCTGACTATTACGTTTAGGTTGTGATATCAAAACTTCGGGTGATACTTATTGGAAAATCACTAACTTCTTTAGTCCACGACGATATTTGATTACTTTCGAGACATGGTTTTCTGAATTTAGGTCTTCCAAAGATAATCTAGCAACAGCAAGGTCCTATATATCTTTGTAGGCAAGGCATATTATGGTTCTGGTAATGCAATTTGACATCAAAGATAGCCTTGCCAAAACCGTGGTGTCTGCAGAGATTAAGCACTTATAATACTGAAACTGCTACTATTTGTTCTGCCATTGGTGTTGAAATAATTCCAGAACTTGTTCTCTGGCAATCTAAGATGTTTATATCTATGTGGAACCAATGCATATACTGATATACTTGACCAAGTTGGACTGTGTTGATCTTTGCTGCAAAACCCAGTGAAAATATAAAATGGGAAGGTTAATGCCTACTAACATTTTTAAAAATATCATGGATTTCATAGGCCTTGTAACATAAACCTCAAATGTGTGTATATAGATCCCTGTGAATTGTAAGGTTGTTATATAGTTCCCATGGTGCATCTTCCTTCATCGTTAGGCGTTACAAAGTCCAGATGCTAGTTTGTCAAGCAGCTGAATTCTTTTTTCACCACCTTGACATGGGCATCTTTAAAAGGCAGAGATGGGCAACACAATGCAATGTCTGATGCCATTTTCGTCTGTCTTTTCGTCCCTTTGAAACACAAGGAAAATGGTGGAGGGTGCCACGGCATGTTTGAATGGGTGTCATGCACAAGACAATCTGTCTGAGACTCTTTCCTCCCCTTTTCATGCACTTCATAAGGGCATGTTTAAAAGGATGGATGGAGTACTGTGAAATGTATGAGTCTCTCCATGTCAGCCGTACAAACACTTGCTGCAACTCTAAGAGAAATTGCAGAGATCGTGCATATTAGCCAAAGGCCGAACCACGTTCATATTGTTCTTCTTTATTTCTCCTTGAACTGTTACAGACCCAGTGTCTGCAACACTCAATCATATTTTAAGCCCTTTTTAGGTTACTTTCTGTTGCACCTTGCGGGACAAAATTTTTGCAACATAATGATGCCTTGTCGAAGACGAGATGCCTTCAACAGGGTGTCACAGACATCCCGTTCCTCTTTCTCATACACACACTAAAGGAATCCCTACGGATTGCCATCTTGGAGTAAACCATGGAAGAGAAGAAGTTTATTCAAATCATCATGATTTCTTCCAGGTTGCTTAGTTCCTGCTTTCATCATCTACAAATCTGCTAGCCTGCTAGAAGCAAGTCTCATTTCTTGAGATCTTAGTAGTTGGCTTTAGATAGGTTGATGAAGAAGATGAACGAATACCTTGTACATTGTTTGAAAAGCTGTTCTGTGAATGCCATGTCTAGCAAGTAGCTTCCTGATTAGACCTGCATCTACTGGATTCATTTGCTGGTTCTCTTTCCTCAACCTGTTGACTTTTTGTTTTATGTTCTTTTCTTCTAGTTGTCAATTGTCATGGATATGCTATCTTCAATGTTGTTCTATTGCTGTCTTTCGCTTCATTAGAGTTTTCCATGTTTACCATGAGTCCCATAAATAAATTGGTTTTCTGAGCTTGTTCTTGCAGCTTCTGGAATGTGCATAGCATTAAGGGGATGCCTTGAACCTCATAGTCATAGGCTTTAATGCTGGTGCATGATGCTCCTCGATGGATTGCTTTCGGAAGCTTGTTCAAATTATTTTACTACTTATGCTTTTGCATGTGTATTCTGTATCTTGGATTGTTTTTATTGTACATATGCTTTGACTCGTCCTCTAATATTTTGATGTTTGGATTTGTCTAGTTAGTATTTTTGGCATCCGTTGGCTTCACAACACGACTAGGAAGCTCTAAGCATGCCATTTTTCCAGATTGTTTTCTAAACTGTAATTGTAGTATTTAGAGAAGATGGGCAACAGCCCTAGATGTTGGTATCAATGGTGCATTTCTGGATAGCATAGTTGGGAAGTGCTTTTCACCAGGCTATGTTTTCCTGTGCAGCAAATCTAGTGACTGCAATTGGAATACTGCAGCTTATTCGTTTTAGCAGCACTTTAAAACTTGTGAATTTTTCTATATTAGAAGATTAAGTAATGCAGCCTTTTACATTTCCTAATTACAGTAAAACACTGTTTCAGGTTGTACGAACTAAATATTTTGACATGCCTCCATTGACTGTCGATGAAGCCGTACAGCAATTGGAGAACCTAGATCATGACTTCTATGCATTCCGCAATGAGGAGAGTGGTAAGAATTTGCTCTTATGATCTTTTGCAAACAAATGAAGCACACGTGATTGATACTAATAATGGTTTTGGTTCAGGGGACATAAATATTGTCTACAAAAGAAAAGAAGGAGGCTATGGCTTAATCTTGCCAAAAGGCAATGGCAAACATGAGAAATTGACTGCACCAACGGCAACGGGAAAAGTGAACGAGACCGTTGCTTTAGAATGAGAGGCAGGCCAAGTAGGTTTCCTTCGTATTTTTTTTTTCCCGTCTAGAGCATTCACCTGCCCCTGTTGTAAACCTCTGGCTGCCAATTTTTCTGTCAAGAATTTGCCCTGTACTATTTTTTTTTCTTCTGTCAAGAAAACAGACATTTCCCCTAATGCATGCTCGCTGTTTTCTTCCCGATGGCTAATGAGGAGCAGAAATAAGTCGAAGAGAAGACGATGAACATTTTTTAGAAAACTAAACTGGAAAGGCAGAGTGACTTCAAAATTTCCTCCAGTTAGCTTTGCGCTGTTGTCTGAGATACTCATCGCCCATACAAAGTTTGCCTACCGTTTAGTTACCTAAATTCATCCCGTCATTTTTCTTTCCTTCAGCGATTGAAATAGGCATCAGCCTCGGTAACCATATAAGTTCACCCTTTTCCTTGCCACGAGAAATTGGACATTTCTAAATCAGCCGATAACAAGTAAACTTGTTCTAGAGTACCAAAACTTGCAATTCTAGGAAAGTATACTAAAATTTCAATTCTCTTGTATAATTAAAATCAATACTCAAAATTCAATTCCACTACATCATTAACATCAATTCGCTGGAACACGGCAAAAAGAACAGCCATCACAACAGGACCTGCAGCATGTCAAGTGGGGATGCCATGTTCTTACTTGAACAGTCTAGGATTCAACCAGTCCCTGTGCAACAACAGAAAACCAAAAATAAAATGTATTACCAAGACTGTTGCAATCTGATTATATAACCAAACAAGTAGTGTCGTTGTCTATACATACTTGCTGATATCATCAAGATAGTCATCAAAATCTACGATCTCTTCGTACTTTTCAGTTGCAATAAAATCAGACAATACCGTATTTGCTGAAGGTTCTTTGAGAGTCAGTTGCACACTAGCATCTATTCCGGCCTGTCGCCAACCTTTTGATGCATCTTTAGTATAAAGCTGGTGGTCATGAAACACATAAATTACAATAACGTTTAGCGGCTGGAAATGCAGTACCAACTAGGTGTGGTCAATGCAACTCTGCTGAGAAACTAGGCTGTGAACAAGGTATTAGATCAAAAGAAAGAAGAAAGAAAATCATAAAAGCAATCATCGATTTTCTCAGATGCAATTCACACGTCGATTTTGTCGTGGACTTAGACTGGTTATCTAAAATATTTCAAACTAAATGCTACTTCAAATGTTCCAAAGATAACGGCTGAGTTCAGTCGAATACTTAGGACTTAGTTACCAAATCTGATTTTATCTCAAAGGCACTAGCATATGGCTGAGGAAGTACTAGCAATATCAACCCAATAGATAAAATCTGGAAAAATAAATGTTTCTGATGTCCATAGTGGCTCTGTGGACATAACTAGGTGGACCTAATTGAAGGACAGCTAGTATTTGACACCCTAGAGGTGCATCTATTGGTGGAAGGTTGAAGCTACAACTATAAGGATTCTTTCCTGGTGGGAAAGGAGGGATTCTTTAGCAGTTTTACACCAAGAGATACAAGAACAGATCATGGTGAACATGCACCTCCTGTGTTGGCAAGTCCAAAAAGTTACTGATTTTCTTCACTCTTTGTCTTTGGGACAAAGAAAAAAGAATGTTTCTGCAATACATACCCAAGATGTTATCCCTAAACATTAAAATTACAAATTTGCAGTGATGCTCGAGATACTCCATTAACCAATCAATGACTTAGGTAATGAACAGAAGCTAACTGCTTTAACAAAACTTTGAAGTTATAAGCATGTCAAAAAGTCAAATTTATGAACGTCATGGCTATGGCATTTATGCAAAAAAGTACATATAAAATAATGAGATTCACCCAGCATCTCGCTATAAAGCGCTCAACTCCTCTGTTGATAAACAAAAAGTTGATTGACTAAATGAAGGGAAAGAGGGACACAGCAAAACATGCTGCAAAAATATCTTGAAGATGGAAACAGAAAAAGTGAAAAGTCAAACAGCAAAAGGTACAAAGAGGTTTAGAGATTTAATCTTGAGATTTATGCCACTCAATGAGATAGTGCATATCATTATACAAAATTTACAGGCAAATCTCTTCCTTCCCCATGCCATGAAAAGGTGGAGATTGAACGCACTTACATTTTTAGAAGTGGAGGCATGTGAATAGTTTGATTGAACAATGATTCTCATGATAAGAGGAAATGGTTTCATTAAATGGTGGTTCTGAGAAGAAAACCCAAAGCACAAGGACTTCAAGCTTCAATAAAGATAGGGTTGAAAAATAGATGCGTCATAGTCAAGAACGCTGTTTCAGTTTATTGGCTAACTGATCTCTCTATCTGCTGCATTGAAATCCCCATCCTTCCAACCCCCCCCCCCCAAAAAAAAAAAAAAAAGGAAAACCCCTGTTTGTTTCAAAGAGAGTGAATGGAAAGAGTTTTCCTTTTCCCTATAAGTAAAATAATCCAGGGAAAGTGAGGAGTACCAAGAATCTACTTCCATGTAAAAGTTGTATTTCATGGTGTGAGAAAATGAATATATAACCCAAAAAAATAAGTGTAAGGACATAACGACTCAATTGCTGCAATTCACCTGACTAAACCTTCCAAAACAAATGACACGTTGTGTTATAAATCAAGCAACTGAAATCCTTTATACATATTCTTTTTTGGAACCAACAACAGCATATGAAATGCAAAACATGAGAATTTAATAAGAAACTTAAGAGGCTTCAAGAGCCATCCAAAGAGAAGTGCAGGTAACAAAAACAATAGCATAGCTTCACTAGAGTGGTGCTCTAAAGGAAGCAATAACCTGACGATAGGTTTGTGTCCATAAATAGTAAGCCCTAAGACAATCATTTCCCCAAAATTAGTAAGTGGAAAGCTGAAGGACCCTTACCATTTCTCTCTTGGCCTCAATTATGTTAATGGATCTAGAAAACTTGTGTCATACACCAGCACCATTTTTAAGTAATGCATCCTTTCGCCTTGATGAAATCAAGCAACCAAGAACTGAAGACGCTCATTTTTTTCTTGGCCTAGTGGATTATTTGAAAAATAACATGTAACCAAATCTTCCACAACCTAAAAGCTGACCTCAAAACCGTCCACAGTACCCTCCAACCATAATTATGACAGAACACCTAGGATCTCTGATCGACTGGCACCAGCAGAAGTTTCCCTTTTTTCTGTTATTTGCAGCTAACTAGAGGAACATTTGGTAGTTTTCTTTTCCCTTTTTTCATGTTTATGCTTTATTCTGGTTTATGTTCTATTTGGTGCAAATGACCTTTTGTTATGGTTTTCTTTTGATAATGAAGGTACTTCCTATCCCTAGGGAAAGGGAGAGACTGCTTCACAAAATGACCTCTTCACCACAACTACCTTATCCAATAAAGAAGTGCATTGTACAAGGCATAAATAGAAGCTTCGGTCTGTCAGTAAGCAGAAGCAAAGAAAAACAAATTGCATCTACTTGTACAAACTGCCCAGAAAAGTAAAATAAATTCAGCCTCTAAACCATAATGCCACTAGACCGCATTTAAAGTATGAATCTTCTCATAGTTTATAATTTGATGTACAAATAGATTGGAAAAACTCTCATAGTTATTTGAAGCTAAATGCCCAGAATGCACACAGTGCATTAGCGAACTAACAATTATGACAAGGGAAATCATGTAAGCCATTGATCTCTACGTAATCTCAACCAAATGAATAAGAAATACTCCTAAAACAACAATTTCAACCATATGAGACATAAAGTCAACACCATATTGACTCCAAGTTTCAACCACGGAGGGGAGAAAAAAAGATTGTACTGTATTAGATTTACCTGCACTACTGGTTCACGGTGAATGCCTTTGCACAATGCCTCAAATTTTTTGTTATCCAGCTGAAAAGAAACGGAAAAAGACCTATTAAACATGACAAAAGAGACTCACTTTGAACACTAAGAAAGTAAGAAAAGCTCATAATTAAGACATTAATGATCAAAATAACGATTTGGAGCTTCCACCCACCAACAGTACAGCCGGCTGCGGGAAATAACGTGAGATATGATCCCCTATCTTCTTGGCGATCTTCCCAAGTTCCGCGTCGTCGTATCTCTCGTTGGCATGAAAATAACCAACTACACTCAACCCATCAGCAGAAAAAAGCTCCTCAACCTGCTCAACCCATCACGGAATTTATCTCTCGTCACTACCATAAGAAGAGCAGGAAAAAAGCTACAAAAGCAAACGCTCTTCATGCCTGAATATCAAATCAGGATTGACCCAGAAAAATTGACAACTCCAAAGACGAGAAGGACGAGGATCCGGCAACGAACATCGCAGAGTCTTGATTAGGCAAATAAGGAAGAGAAGGAAAAGAATCAGAGGCAGCACTAGGTAACCAATGAGAAAAAAAAAACCTGAATTAAGGCGATCTCGAGGGTGGGGAGGAGCCCGATCTGAGAGTGGGAGAGAGGAACAGCATCGACGATGTCGACGGTGGACGAGGCGTCGTCGAGGCGGCCGATAAGGATGCCGTTGACGGAGGAGACCCTGTGCTTAAGGGCGTGCAGCACCAGCTTGATGTAAGGGTTCTGGCCTAGCTGGAATTTGACTTCTCCCCCCATCTGCACCACCCACCCTCTGTCCCCTTGCCTTCTCGCCCTCTATATCGGCGAGGGTGTTGATGCAGAGAGTGCCGTCTCTCTCTCCGTCCCTCTGAAACACGATCCAAGGAACGGAAGATTCAGCTCAACACGGGTGCCGGCTCGTGTGTTGGCCTAGGGAGGCTCGGAGCCTCGGACCCGATGTGGCCCCCAATTGGACCTGCATCCGTGGTGGATCCTGACCTGATCCACTTTGAATTCGGAAAGGAAATGTGGACCGACTAGATATATCCAATTACCAATTCGCAGACATGAGTAGTAATTGGATTTAATTAACTTCAGTTTGCACTTTTACAACCAAATTTGATTCGGAATCTAATATCTCACTGAGATCTAATAAAAATTCGACCTAATTACTTACAAATGTGAAATTTTATGTTAGTTGGACTAAGCGATATGATCCGTTTTGAGTCTAAATTGGATTACGTAGAATTCGACCACAGTAGATTTTCGATTCAAATCGGAAATGTTTACACCCGGAAAACCGAATCCGGAATTATTGATGCCCTTGTTTCGAAGACCTCGTGATCTGGCAAACAGCGGATGCATAGTCGATTTCTATTGGCCATTTCATATCTTTTTTACATTTGGGTGGATATTTTTTCTGGGTCATTTCAGCACCAGTCGTTTTTTCTTCGACATTAAAAACTACTTGGTCTGGTATCTGGATCCTTTGAGTCCGGATACCGATGGTACGGGATACCCGTTTTAAAATTGGGTATGGTTAGTCTGACTCGATGTGATAATTTTTTTTGATATTATTCTAATATATATAATAACATAATATAATAAATTAATTCAATATATTTTATTATAATTAATTATATTTATATATGAAATTATATCAAAAATAATTTTTTTAACCTATTTGCTGACTACCGAGCCAAGGAGCCCGACTTTTTATCATTATCGTTCTGGTGTCATTGAGATTAACGTATACTAACAATAACTGGTAGAGGGCCAATTCTTGTTTTGAATCTCTGAGATGTTAATTTCATTGTGTTGCAAATGGAAGAGCCCAGCCGGAGGTGAACTCTATAAGACATCAACAGCAAACCTTTTATGTATGATGAAATACTCCTATCACCTAGAACAATGTCTTTTCCTGTAAAATTTCATTAACCAAATTACTTTCTTTCCTTCTATCTGAAAGAACATTTATTAATTATTGTCTTCCAAAATATAATTAAATATCTAAATAATAATAGTATGAACCAGTGTTATTATAGTTAGAAATTCGAATCTACCAGCCTGCACATTGAGCCATTCGATGGAATCGATTTGAAACAGACAAGCACCCTTAAATGATGGTGATGAAATCCATTCGCTACGACTCAATTCAGGCCAATTTTGACATGAATTGGAACTATGAAAAGGAAGATTAATCCTGATTTAAGATCATATTATATAACTTTGCTCTACATGCAGTACCTTGTTTAGTAGGGACATTTTGGGGGATGACCTTGGTGTCCATCGAGCCAGATTGCCGGTCTTGCGTTGCATAGATGAACCACAATTAGCGGCGAAGTATTTCGTTAGTCGGTAGTTCATATCAATTCCCTTCAAAATCTACGTAAAGCAACTCGTTGAACTGTTCCAAATAATAAATTTAACGCCCAAATGTTATAACTTTCAGAAAAATTATGGATTCTTTTGTAAAGGAGTTGGCCAAAGCTTAGCCGACTAATGATTTTTTCAGTCTTGAAACACTAGCCAGCTAGAACTCTCTTCGTTTGTCAAAAGTTGTTTATGAGCTCAACCATGGCTGTGCTCGTTGCTGGAGTTAGCCAAGCTAGAACATACAGAGAACAGTTCCAATGGCTAGACCAGATTCTAGTATGTTTCGAGCCAAATTAAATTGATGTGCAAGGTGCAAGAAGTTGGTTTCACGTCTCTCATTTCTGCTGTTCCTAAACAACTTTAATGTATTTCACTATCAAAATCTTTTCTTTGGCATGGCCCTTCCAAATAAGGAATCCGCAGCCCAACGTGCCCACCAAACTGGTAAGGTCGCTGCTCTCCAGCTATCCCTTATCAAAGCCCATGTGCAGACACTTACCCACTGAAATGGCAGCAATGCTGTGTTCCAGCCATCTCCTATGACAGCCCCTGTAATCTCTACACTGTCACATGTCTATTACAGAAGAGAAAACCTAAAGTGATGAATCAGACCTTTGTTTGTGTGTGCCTGTGCGTATGTGAAAGGAAGACCAAGGAACACTAGTACATAGCAAAGCATCCAACTTGAACTCACATAGGAGATGCAGTGCAGACTGTATGGAGAATGCCGGAGGGGATGCAGCTGCAGCTTTCAAGATGGCATTTTCTCTTGTTAACTGCAATTAGAAAACAAGTTAGGGAACAGCAACAGCTGTAAGTGGTGCAGATACACGTTACCTTCTCAACTCTGTTCAGAAGTAGTTCTACTTCGTTACTCAGCACTGAAATTGTCTGACCGTCTGTTTCCTCAGAAACTGACTCCAGATCTTCAGTTGAGTTTGATGGGTCGAATATGATACCTTCCATTATTAACATCTCCTCCAGCAAATTCACATGTTCCTCCTTCAAATACTGCCTTAACTGTTGTATACCAACACAAAGAAGTCTAAGGGATCCAACCCAATAAAGCATGAAGAAAAACTCGCAAATACAACTTTAGTATATTACAAAGAAGGTTAAGCCCAGTATCAGAAAGAGAGTTCATGAACATATAGAAGCATATTTTCTACCAATTTGTATAAAGTAAAAATTCTTGAACTCCATCATTCCGCACCAAGGCCACATCCAGGGAATGTGAACGTCACCTGCACATGGTAGTGCTACTCCAACCACAAGAACAGACATACTGGACTGGACATGTGTTTAGCGGCCAAATTTACTAGTAGATGAGTCATCAGCTGCTTGACATAATTAAACTCATAATGCAAACAGACACATAGGTTTATGATGAATAAACTTGAGGCTTGCAGATTTAGGGACTAAAAGGCCTGCAAAAAAAGTTTTCAGCCTTGAATTCATATGTTTATGACCAACATATATCCTTAAGGCCTAAGGGGCTGTTTGGTAACAGGAACACTGCATGAGTGCTCCGTGAATCTGTCAAAGAGAATGAGGTTGAATTTGCCCAATCTTTGGGACAGGTTCATGGAACACTACCATAGTGTTCCTGTTATCAAACATCCCCAACATTAACAAGCCACAGCATCTCCAAATCATTCTTCGGGTAAATAAAACATGCATCACAAAGAAGAACTAATAGTTTTGCTAGCTTGTTCTTGATAAATTACCTTCTTGACAATTCTGTTCATGCTTCCACTTTTGCACCGACAAGCATCCTCCTGCTTGAGAATAACCTTCTCTACATTCTCTGGGTCTTTCCTTTCTTTACTATAAGAAACCTTTGACACTATCCTTATCTGCTTTGTCCTGCAAAATGTAGAACAATATAATAATGAGATTCATCTTAAGATCACAAAGCATCATGTCCCATTTACTATGGCATACCTAGCACCAAATCGGAGAGTGGACAAGCTTTCTGATGCATCCGAGGAGCTTGGGGAACAGCAGCACAGAAGTGCAATTCGAGAGTCGCCATCCTGAAAACAAAGAAGAAAGGATGAACTTGTGCATAACAATGTTATAAGGGGTAAGTAGAATGCGACGGACCAATGCATCCTGCAAGATCCGGGTCAGCTTCGAATCACGGTATGGAACATGATTCACTTTGCCTGTAAACATGAGAAGTTACATAAGAGAGCTAGGTAGGTAAAATCGAGATAGTCCACAAGATAAAGTAAATAATAAGAAGGGACATGACGAAAAGAAGAAAATTGAGAGATCATTGTTGCAGGAAAACAAAGTTGTTACGCCTTAACTGCCACTTGATAAAGCTTTGACTACGTTTCCAAGTGCGGAGAGAGACTTATTAATGGTCTTAGCCTCTTCAAGAACTTTTCCCTCTGCTCCAGTCTTCTCAACTTTCTCAGATCCAGCCAAGTCAACAAGAATGAGCTTTCCAGTTTCTACCCTGTTTTGCATGGTTCCAAAGATATTGATGATTGTTGCACTATAAACATAAATAAAAGCATTCCTTGTTATGTTATTTCCAACTTTTTATGTGCTTACCTTTATCCTTGCAAAATAGTACAAGTTTCAGCCTTCGGAAGCAATGGTAATTGACAGCAGAGTATGCAGTGCCAATTTACTACCATTTGTTTCATATGGTATCTTATTTTCGAGTCTTCAACATACAAGTCATTAAAACTCTTGCAATAGTGAAAAGGTGGACCAAAGGCTGGATTAGGAACCAATCCACCCCAACCAACATTTTCATGGATGAGATCTAACAGGTGTATGTATTCTCTGCAGCGTCGTTGAGCCAACCTCATATAAGAATAGACTGACCCACATCTTTCAGGAAATTTACTAGAAGACAGAGAGAGAGAGAGAGAAAGAAAGAGAGAGAGAGAGAGAGAGAGAGAGAGAGAGAGAGAGAGAGAGAGAGAGAGAGAGAGAGAGAGAGAGAGAGAGAGAGAGATACCTTGTATCCTGGGGAGTTCCCTGCTGAACAGAGATGATATACAGGCAGTGGCTTCTGCTACTGACCAAATTCATTTCTGCAGATGTTAACGATCACATTTTGCCTAGAAAACTTAAGTTTACAACATAAAAAATAACAAGTTTCTTTCATCTACCAGAAGGTATAACATGTACTCATAGATCATTGCATGATAAACACCTACAATTTGCCTCACTAGCATAGAATAAGGCACAAGCTGGAGTTTATGGATACGTGTTTCACCAACAGCTCTATTAGCAATACCTCCCTGGAAGTTTTTAATTCCAAATAAGAAGGTGAAGATAGTAATGAGATAAAACAGAATTTAAGGCAAATTCTTACACAGAGGTGCTTCAATGCCTGCTTACTGTCAGAAATACAGACCTGAAGGCTCAATAACACATGAAGACCCATGTAATCAACATTGAGACTAGAAACTATCAAAAGAATCACTAAAAATTGTCTTTACGATTTCAAGGTTCCAGAAAGAATCAGTTTACTCGGAAGCTGAAAATTTTGGAGACAGTATTTTATCTAACCTCAGTCACTCCTGAGAGAAATATCCCACGATGCTTGCTCTCCTTAACCTGAATGCTGCCTTTTGACAGATCAAAAAGGTCTCTGTTGACAACAAGCAGATACAACCTTGGGGTGCTCAAAGTAGTTTTAAGTAAGGGCAAAAATTTGGAACTTCGATACGAGGAAATAGATTAAGATCAGCAATTACTAAAAGGATACAAAAATATTATTTCCTGCAGCTACTAACCTTACTTTCTCCATATATAATTCAACCTGAAGGAACATGTTTTTGGAAAAGTATTTTGTCAGTGAATACTCTGGCTACCAAAACTCTGAAACAGCTATCGATGGCTTTATTACCATTGAGAGTTTGATAATGTACTCAGATTCTCCACCAGCAGATTCAATGAACTGAAAGAGCCCTTCTATTACACGTACTAGTAGGCCTTTTTGCTCCTCAGCACAAGCATATATACCAGGGCCCTGGCTCAAAGGAAGAAAATAATTCTATGCACATACACTGCATATTATATTGTTGATTAAAAATGTCAGCTAGGCTCTTTGACATAACTATCCATGGGAATAACCAACCTCCATACTATATGTTTTGCCTGCTCCAGTCTGTTTGCATGATGAGCAGAAAAATATTAGAATCTTAGATGGGCTTATGACAGTGAAACTCTGAAAGACAATATTGCATAACAAATCCTGTATATGGATACACATGACTGGAAGAGCATGACAAGATGCAGACACGTTTTCTCTTTCAGTTCGGGGATAATTGAAGCATCTGATTAGCAAGACCATTGATTATCAGTCAATAAGTATCCATGGAACTTCCATTATTGTAAATAAGCTTCACATCCATTTTCTCTTTTTCCAAGTTTTGGTTAGAGCCCTAAACTAGAAGCTTACAGACATAAGCAAAGAGATGGACCGAGTTGTGTGAAGTTGCTTGTATGCATTTTTTATGGATCCACTGTGCATGTATATATACCTCCTTCTTAAACATAAAATTTATTAGAAGGAACTAAAGTGGGGTCAGTTATCTGATCAATTCACTTTAATGTGGAGGACAAACTTTCTTAGCGTGATGATTTTTCATTTTCTGCCCAGTGAAGGGCAAAAGATAACTGTTTTCATGTTTAATTATGCAGATCCTAGAGGAAGAGGTGGTTTAGTTTAGACAGAAGTTCTTCCCTCTTTATCGAGAGAAAAATTTGTTTGGCAAAAAAAGGCCAAAAAAAAAGAAAAAGAAAAAGCCAAAGGACAAAATTTTTGTCCTGCTCGATAGAAACAAGCAAAATAGGTAGGACCACCACCATTGGCAAAAATTTTGCCAAAAGCAAAAAAAATTGCCTAGTTGTCAAACAGTGCGTCAGTGGAGAAAAAAGGATTCCCACAGTGAAGAGAAAGCAAATCAAACAGTTTAAGTCTAAAAATTAAGAAATAAGTGCATATGTATACAGTTCCATGAATTAATTTCCAAGCTACAGGTGATTTTGAATGATCTAACTTTTATTGAACGCATGATAGATGAAGACTGTTGTTACGAAGATGAGCACTACAAGATAACTTGAATATGTTGCCTAACAAAAGTTTTGCTAGCGTTTAATCATCAAACAACCCCTAAAATAAAAGTAAAACGAAGAGCAACACTCTTGGATGTACTTATTCGATTCCCTCACGAACGAATGCCAAAATTTAGTGCAAAGATTTAATTCGCCTATTCTATTTCACGGCAATGTCTAAAGCAATCATATACTACTCTAACTGTAAAAAATTCGGATACATATATTTGAATATAGAATGTGAACATCTTTAAGAGACACGTATCTGACACTGATTTCCCATTCAATCACGATCAACAATTAGAATAGCTATTAGAGATCACACCACGCATTTGACAATTCATACATCTCAGTCTAACAGTAACTGACCTGTCCGTAGGTGATGATTGTCCCATTTATCCCACTCACAGCATCTAGAAAGAAAGAAATAACCAGAGTAAAAAAACGACTTCGACGAAATCTTCAAAATTCACGAATACAACAACTTCATCGATGTCCTATGTCTTTCACCTCGAACTGCAGGCATGGCAACGAAATCGAAGACATCAGCTTGAGTGGAACCCTGATAGAACACTCGATCAAAACTAAACATGAGCTCTCCGTCCTTTTCCTCCTGAAAAATGCATGAAAAGACAAAATTACAACAATATGAGACCAGATTTAGCGCTCCAAACGGATTGAAACCGAATCTCGCTAGTACAATACTTTGAAAATAAAAGTTTCTTGATCTATTTCTTGGATGCTGGAGGACTCTCCGTGTTCTGCTTTCTCCCTTGAATTGAAAGGCCGGAAACGAACACAGACGGTAACCTTTGACATCTCGGAGAACCAGTTTCAGCGGGAGAGTGTGGACTTGCTCTTGTGCTGGAGTATGGCCTTCAGCCTTGTGCTAATATGACTGCTCTGGAAATTGATTTTGCTCTAATAAATGGCACTAATATCCCTCAGAAGAGAAAGAAAAGAATGAAGTAAACCGGCATGGAAGCATTTTTTGAGAGACAAAGCCTCAATTTTAGGGATGTAATGGTTCACTATCTCAGATCTAATCTGAATCAGGATTTGTCTGATTTAAGAAGGGAATCTAAATCCAGTTAGTAAATGAACTTGAATCTGAATCAAGTTTTTCTCATTGAATGTCACACGCATCATGGTAGACATCCAAACCCTGTTTCATGTAAAAATTGAAATTAGGTTTTATAGTTTGTGCTGAAACCGACTATAAGCAGCATTCCATTTCGAATCCATAAGTGGCTCCACCCGGTTCAAATTTACAGACGGTTTTGAAATATTGAAACATTTATAAATATCCGACAAGTTGTTAGATAGAAGGTGCTATACTTGTTATAACACTAACTATAACAAATAAAATGTAGTTAATCTATAAGATGAAATTCTTGTGTAACAACTTTTTGACTTTTCATTTTCTTGTGAGCATAAAAGTCCTCACCATTCCTTCTGTAGTCTTCGAGACTGCCTGAGTGAGTTATTTGTCAACCATAAGCATCCGGTCATATTGGGACACGAGAATTTAGCTAAATTTCGTTCATGACAAAATCAGTTAACTTAAAAACTAAAGAAGGAAAAGAATCTTGGGACTCCATGTGCGTTTGATAATTTTTTTTGAAGGTGAGGTCGGCTAATTAGTCGCTGCAGCTGAAAGAAAAGAAAAGAGGAGATCATGAACATCAATTTGGTAAAGGGCACTCATCATCAACTGCACACGATAAACAGTTTTCAGTCGGACTACAATTCTGTCATGATCTAAAAGGGAGGAAAAGAGCAAAAGGAAACAATAAATCACTCAATAGCCTATTGTTCTAACACCCGAAAGCCTACAAATTGCACCCAGACAAGCCCAAACTGATCATTACTAAGAGAATTTCCACAAGAACCAAGTTTCTAATATTTGACACCTTCTGCAACGCAATCAGCTTGTAGCCTCTTCTTCCTCGGGTTCATAGTCATCCTCTTCATCAGCAGTTGCATCTTGATATTGCTGATACTCGGACACGAGATCATACATATTGCTCTCAGCTTCAGTGAACTCCATCTCATCCATGCCTTCTCCAGTATACCAATGAAGAAAAGCCTTTCTCCTGAACATAGCAGTGAACTGCTCGCTTACGCGACGGAACATCTCCTGAATTGAAGTAGAATTGCCGATGAACGTAGATGCCATCTTCAATCCTTTAGGTGGGATGTCACAGACACTAGATTTCACATTATTGGGGATCCATTCAACGAAGTACGAGGAGTTCTTGTTCTGCACATTAAGCATCTGCTCATCAACTTCTTTGGTACTCATGCGACCACGGAACATTGCAGAGGCAGTGAGGTAGCGGCCATGGCGGGGATCAGCTGCACACATCATGTTCTTTGCATCCCACATCTGCTGAGTGAGCTCAGGGACGGTCAAGGAGCGATATACTTGAGAACCACGAGAAGTCAAGGGCGCGAATCCGACCATGAAGAAATGGAGGCGAGGAAATGGGATCAGGTTTACAGCCAGCTTTCTCAGGTCTGAGTTGAGTTGTCCTGGGAATCTTAGGCAACATGTGACACCACTCATGGTTGCAGAGATCAAATGGTTAAGATCACCAACTGAAAGGAGCAAGTCACAGTTATGTCAGAGATTCGTGGAAACAAATTACCGTGACATCCACGGAACATAAAAAAGCATCGTTCGATCAACCCGCAGATAAAACTCATGGTCTTCAAGCAAACAACTGTTTTCTTTTGTTTTAATTTAACGGGCTTGGAAAAAAAAGAAGAAAACTACTAGATCAACAACAGACTGATGACCGAGCTTGTTTCATCAATTGGTGGTCTTTTTCAAAATTTCCTGATTTTCTCGTGAGGTCTTTATTTACAAGTAAAGTTGGCTAACGGACATTAATTTTGAAAATAGCGTTTTAAGGCGATAAGTAAGCTTGATAATGTATACAATATGGACGCCAATATTTTAAGGAACATTTCCTGAATAAAGCCAAAGTTTTGAAACATTACAAAAAATTTTCATATTTATATTTAGAACAAGATCTATGACCAGGTTTTGCAGATAAGGCTTTTATGTCAATTTATAAAACATGGCAGATATAACGACTTAATAAAGTATCATGAATGGTGCAAAAAAAGTGCAAAATTGTTATGGCGAGCATCCGAAAAGCCATGAAAGTGAAAAACAGTCGAAATCATCGGGAGAGAGAGATCTTACAAGTAGGAGTGGTAAGTTTAAGCGTTCGGAAGCAGATATCGTACAAAGCCTCGTTGTCAAGAACCATGCACTCATCAGCGTTCTCCACCAATTGATGCACTGAGAGAGTTGCGTTGTATGGTTCCACCACCGTGTCTGAAACCTTCGGTGACGGAAAAACAGAGAAGGTGAGCATCATCCTATCAGGATACTCCTCCCGAATCTTTGAAATCAGAAGTGTTCCCATGCCCGATCCAGTTCCTCCTCCAAGAGAATGGCAGACCTGAAACCCTGTTTACCAAGAAATCCCCATCCATAAGTTCATAAAACCACTAAAAATTCTGTTTATTCATGAAAATGTGGTTACGGGATTGCTGAAAAGCAGTAGAAAGGACAGCGCCAAAAATGGGATTAAAGGAAATTTTTTTTTCTCATTTTTACAAAGGATTTAACAGCCAAAAGATACATGTAGGAAATATGCAGAATCATAAAACTGATAACAAAAAAAAAAAAAAATTCATGACTAAAATGGATGAAATATTTTCGTTAAAACAACTGCACAATAACTTTTTGTTATAACTCCATGATCTTTCCCTTTCTTTAACAAAAAAGAGCAACTTAAAGTTCTTAACGTTCATTTAGTTAAGATCTAGACCGCCTTTTAGTTTATGTATATTAAACGTTTCCGCTTCACTCAAAGAAAAACTAAAAAAAAAAAAAAAAAATCAGAAAGAGTGAAGAAAAAAGAAAGAAAGAAATTAAATTAAACCTTGAAGGCAATCGCAATTCTCCGCCTCCTTTCGGACGACATCAAGCACCGCGTCTATGAGCTCCGCGCCCTCAGTGTAATGCCCCTTCGCCCAGTTGTTCCCGGCGCCGGTCTGTCCAAACACGAAGTTATCCGGCCGGAAAACCTGGCCGTAAGGGCCTGATCTAACGCTGTCCATCGTCCCCGGCTCGAGGTCCATCAGGACGGCCCGGGGGACGTAGCGCCCGCCGCTGGCCTCATTGTAGTAGACATTGATCCGCTCGAGCTGAAGGCTGGAGTCGCCTTCGTACGCTCCAGTGGCGTCAATGCCGTGCTCATCGCAGATCACCTCCCAGAACTTGGCCCCGATCTGGTTCCCGCATTGGCCTCCCTGGATGTGAAGGATCTCCCGCATTCTGGCCGAAGAAAAAGCGAAAACCCTAAGATCGCCGCAGCTGGGAGACGAGTTCGGCCGTTTCTGGCAAGATCAGTAAGGCGAAGAGAGGCAGAGGAAAAAAAAATTCCTAGACCTCAGTAGTATGCTCCTGCAGGCCAGGAAATATGGAAGTGAAAGTAGTTGAGAGCTCTACTCTCTGGTTTGCTGATCACAGAGAAGTGAGAGTTTGGCCTTCTTTCCCAAAAGATGCGCGCTTTAAATAGTTTTTGACTTCAACGGCTGCGACACTGATTTGTAGTTTTCTTCCCCGATCGCGAGATCTTGGCCGTTGATCTGGCCAGACCAGAGTGAGATGTTCGCCGGTTATCTTGATATCCGGTTTGTTCATATAACGACCTCACAGAAAGTTACGTTTATGCCCTTCATTTGATCCAGCTAATTCGCTGCCACACTGACCTGCTTAGAACTTAGAAGGAATCGGGACCCTTTTTTCCTTGACCCACCTCATTTTTTGAGTCACTAACAAAAATGCTGTTCTGCCATCTCAATATTTCCCCGAAGCACCACCAACTTTTTATAATTAAAATATATGAGGTTTTCTCAATTCTCAGCCGTCCTTGCGAGTTGCGAGAAAGAAATATTAGTCTTCTTCTTAGCCTACTGCTGAACTAGCACCAGTGGAAAAGATAATTACAAAGAAGACGAGTTAGCACAACAAAGTTCTTAAGCCTATGTTTTGATAATATGGATCCAATTCTAATCAGATATCTGATAGAACTCTTTCAAATAAGTTGCATGTATGAAAAAAAAAATGTTCAGATTTGGTTTTAAAGAACGATATTTGATCATATCATTATTCAGATTCAATTAAACATAGATGCCGTATCAGATAATAAGCATCAATATGATCAATTAAATGTTTATGCATCCAATATCCATATATTTTGAAAGTTCATTGTCAACACAACATAATTTTGAAATGGGTTTGGTTGTGAATTTAAAGTGGACCGCATATTGATTTTTTTTTTTGTGAATTTTAAAAATCAGGTTCAAATATCGTATAAACTTTTCTTCATTAGATTTGAATCCCAATTCAAATCTAAATATGTGAAAATGTGATAAATCAGATATAATAAAGGGCACATGAGCTTGACGTTCCTAATATTCGAGCTCTTATAATGACAGACCTAAACGGAAAGGGGTTTAAAATAGCGGATAGATCTGATCAACTTGCCTTTGAAGCAAGAGTGTTCAAGGAAATGAACCCAAATTGGTTACATGTACCTGATTAGGCGGGTTGTCATGACTGCTGCTTCTACTTGGATCAAAGAAAATGTAAGGTGGGTGTCAATTTTATGGGCGCCTCGGTGGGAATTATAATTAAGTGGAAGAAAGTGTTTGATTGCCTCGGATCTCATATTTATAATTATTTGACACTTTCTGATTTTCGGACCAACCCCACCACAAATTCTTTATGTCACGAATCTGAATGATATCTTTAAGCTCATAAATTGCTAGAGCTTAGGAACTTAAGTTGCCATTATAGCCTTGAATGTAGATTGTGATTATGAGATTGCAAACTGCGGATGCACAACACTCTAGTTTATGAACGTACCATTTTTTCATCCAAGTCCCGAACCAGCTTTGGACCCCAAAGACAGAAGAAAAGGAAGAGGGAGTTCGGCGCTTCGGGGTATCTCTCCCCATTTAAATGGTTCAGATACTGAACTGAATTGGAACTGAATCCAATATCCTCATGTGCTCAGATTATCTTACCTAAATCTATAAAAGATTATTTATAAACGATGGAACATTATAACTCCAAACTTCCGATGCTAATCCAATATTTTTGGCTTGTGCGGGTACCGACACTTTATACGGCGAAGAGGAAGTGGAAGTGCAATTCATTGTTGGTGGTGGGCCAAAAAGGAAAGAGTACATTCCAAGTAACAAAGAAGGGCAGGAAGCGGTTGGATAGACCTGGGAATCTCAAGTCCACGTTAGCTCAATTTTATATCAATGAAATCGGAGTTGGATCCAACGTGATGGATATTAAATTGAAAATGTCTATATAGAGGGTGCAATCTAATACCAAGTTATATATATATATATATATATATATATATATATATATATATATATATATATATATATATAGGCAACAGGCACGGTCTCCGATGTTTAAAGGTAACCAAATTTGGGCCAACCGGATTTAAGTTGTATTACCAAATCCGAAGTACATTTCTCAGGTTGTATTCAATAAATCAAAGGTATTGGCATTTTTCTGAAAGGAGAAGGCAAGTTGAGGTAGAAAAGGGGGAAGGAACATCTTTCAGCAAAAATGGGGTCCAGGAAATTCTTGGCGTGCAAGATGGGGTTGGCCCTTTCTTCCTTTAATCAAGTAAAAATTTTGGAGGATGGCAGGAGCGCACATGGTCGCCTGTGATCCCTCCGGGTAAAGAAGCCTCGTGCAAGCCACATGACAAGAACAAGAACTTGCTGCTTTGCCTAAAGCAGCAGCTTCTGTTTCTCCCGTCTTCACGAGCAAGTAGCCATTGCCAACTCCTGCTGGTGGAGAGTTCCTTTCATGTGAGATCAGTGGGTCCGACCACAAATGTCCGGGACATGAATAAACTGGTCCAAGAGTGTGCGGCAAGCTGCCTCCAGTGTTGGCCACTTAGTTATATGCGTCATATTAGTGCACGAAATTTCATGGGTCAGTATGGTTAACGATAAAAGTACTTTCATTTACAAAAAAAAAAAAAAAAACAAGTTTTTGGTAAAATAAAAATGAATATAAAAAAAAGTAAAATAACTATAGAGGACATTTTTTTTTTAAATTACAAAAACATCTCCCTTCTTCTGCAGCGCATACTTAACACAACAAACAACCTTTACTCCTAGAGGTGCAGATTTGATTGTCTCGACCAGTTTTCAGGCGTAGTGCCGACAAAATTGAGCTCCATAGACCTAGCTACAGGCAGGGGCAGAAGCAAGGTAGGGCCTGCATGGTCCCTTGCCCCACCTCAAAAAATTATTTTTTTAAAATTTACATGTAAATTTTAAAAAATTTCACATGTTTTATATAAAAATTTCGAAAAATAACATTTCGCCCATAGTCAAAATTTAGAAACTTTAATTCTGGCTCTGACCCTTGCTATAAGGGTATACCCAAGATTTTGCCTTTTGGGTGGTCGAAATGTCATGCGGCACACTAAATATAATTTTTGAAATTTTTTTATAGATGCCAATACCTATTTTCCGAAGTTTTACAGAACCAAACTCACATTTTGAAAATTTTAATGGGTAAATTTAAATTTTTCAAAATGTGAAGTGGAGACCCATATCCCTTGCCGCCCCCTTCGCTCCGCCCCTACCTTGTTAGAGAATTGGTTTGAGCAGTTCATGCTTAACAGTAGTTGGCCTACTAGGAGTTGGCATGGCTTCAAATCGATCATTCGCAACCTTCTCGTTCAATAATAAAAGGAACTGATAGCTTGTAGTAACTCAGAAGAATTAATCTAGGTTCGCGAATTGGCTGGATGTGAAATAAGAGTTTTGCTATTCTTTGCTGTATCAGGTCTGATCTTAACCCAGCTTCCTGTGCATCTAGTAGTTATGCATTCAATATGTCTGTATCCTTGTGAACCCATAGAACAATGCTGTTAAAGTGGTACATATCCTGATTGCTTCAAAACTTCTATGGTTCTATGGTACACCCTTTAATTTGAGTGTTACATGAATCGCCGTTTATAATGCAAAAAGTAGCAGATTTTTTTCTAAACATTGTTTCGATTGCTTCAGGCGAACTGTCGATGCAAGGATATATAAAAATCAATTTAATTATTTGTAAACAAAGTTTAACTACTATTTTATAACTTTCTAGCAGATACATACGGACATACCCCAATTGGCTGATATTCCTAGAAGGCTGTCCACCTGATACGGTCAAATACGAGCTGATCTTAACAACATTGAGGGGAATAACGACATTGAGTGGAATAAGGAGTTGGCAGGGGCTATGGCCCCCCTTACATTGGAAAAAAAGGTTATACTTATAGTTTTAGATAGTTTTTAAATTGGCCTATGTATAAATTTTGAAAAATGTTGTTCGGCTCCCGTACAAATTTTGAAAAGTACTAGTCGCCCCCACCCGCTCCCCCTTTGAAAAAAGAAAAAATCTTGGCTTAGAGTTCATATATTAAGCTGGCTAAGTTTGTTAATCTGAGAGATATATATGAAGTTTTATAGTGCAATTTGAGAGTTGTTTATAAAGATGAACGATGTTTTTTAATGTGCCTGAGTTTGTTTTCTGTCCAAAGCGCATAATCAGCTTCCAATAGCGATAAATCTGCAATATACAATATACAGCAACGCTTGTACATCTTCGAAAGCTGCCATTGATCTAAAAACTTGACATTGGCATCGCTTGTTTTCCACTTCATGGGAAGCAAAAGGTTCATTGCAATTTGCAGCATAGATCGAGATCATAACCCGTTTCGTAAGCGAAGAAACCATATTATTCCGTTTTGATCCGCGAGATCATAAAAAAGGATTTGAAAACAGTATCTGTAAGTAGTTACGCTTGCATTTGGTAATTAGACAAAAAAAAGCTGCAGCTGACACAAAATTAAGAAGCACAACGTTTTTTGCTGGAATTACAAACAAAACAAGTCATCATAAGTGAAATTTTTCCTTAATTTCGTCTTGTTTGGCTTTCTAGGTACTTAATGGAAAGCATCTCCTGCTCACGTTCATGTGCGGCAGGGAAAAAAAAACAGACATTTTTTATTAGTATAACTTTTAAATTATTGCATTAAAATTTTAAGGGTGACATCAACTACTCCAAACTACTCCCGAAGAATGAAAATGGCGCCTTTAACAAGATTTTCAATATCTCAATATGCAAGGCATAATTTATAATTTAAGCTGATGTTAATTTTCTATAATGAAAGACATGAGTACCGTACTTGGGATCATCACAAAAAAAATGAGCTTCTTAAAAGAAAAATTTCTTAAAATCGTAATACTAGCATAAAAAATAGCCTTACCTCCAAAGTGGTTGCTGCGGCATCTTTCTATATATATTTATTGGCACTCCCACCACGATTCTCACACTTTCGCATCGTGTTTGGCACCAACTTCACGGGCTTGATTTTATATTCCTTGAAAATGAGAAGGGGAGGTCGTTGAGGAACCTTGATAACAGAGCAAGAAATTAATATCCCAACAGTTGAAATAATAGAACAGGTTGGCCATTATTCCATCTCCTCATTGTGTCTCGGGAGGCACAAACTTGGCCATTGGATCTCCTGGTGTTTATAATCTTATTAGGCTCTGTGTGGGACTAACTTTCCTTCTAATTGGGGAATAATTTCTCATCTCGCTTTCGCGTTATGCCAGGAGAATTACACTTTCTTTCATACTTGAAGGGGCACTTACATATGTAACAAAGTAAATATTATAAGACCTTAATGTAAAAATAAAGAAAAATGAAGGAGCTGGCTGGTGTGGGCAGTTGCCCACACCAGTTTTTATGTGGCTCTGCCACTGCTCTCAATCCTTTTTAATTTAAAAAGTTATTAAACTAAACCACCAATATGTCTGAAGTACTTATGAACAGGAAAATACATTGTCTTGTAAAGGAAAATATAAAGGCTTATGGCCACAAACTCATTTTTAGCATCGCAGTAGGTGGATGAATCTAATCCATTTGTTAGAAGACATTTATAAGAGCCAAACAGCTCCATTTTTTAAGGAACATTTATGAGAAAGTAGTAATATCTTATTGTTGCCAAACAACTCCTTACTGATTGGACCACTAAAGTTCGTTAAAGGAAAAAGGATCAAGCCCATAACAGGATCGGCATTTTATACACACGGCTGCTTTTATATGAGCCCAAAATGATTATGAAGTTTGACTAAAATCCTATCAAAAGTTCGAAACATACGTACAAAAGTCAGATCTAATGCTGTTTGGATGTGGGATTGGTTGCAAAATTTTCCTTAAGACTCCAAGTCTTACTGTACAGCCGATTATACACAAGATCCCTTGAATCCGACCCGATTCTGTTTGCAAAGCTGAAAGCCTGGAAAAGAAATTCCAGCCAAGAGAGGGAACTGATTTTTCTCTGAACTCATTTTCCAATCATTAGGCAAACACACTGGCCTCACCGACGAAGCTACTTTGGTCAAATTGGTGAAGTTGCCGCGTGGTTTTCTTCCCATTTCCATGCCTCCAAACGAAGCAGCTTGAGTGGCCCTGTGGGCCAAGACGTGGAAAGGCTGACGCGGCCACGAGAGTCATGTAGTCAAAATATCGCAGAATGGTGGCCTTGAATTCTTCCTCTTTGAATTCTCAAAAAATGGCGATGATTGCTAACTATCAAGCAGAGATAGAGCAGAAAAGAGAGTAGGCTCAGCGTGTTTTTTCCTTTCTCCATGGGGTTGACTCCTGCAGGAAAGCATCAAAGAGGAGTTAGTGCTAGAATCAGCAAACTATGGCTGCCTCTTGTGTGCTTTGCAAGCTTCTGTTTTGGTGCTCTAATTTCCAACTGGTCTATCTCTCTCTCTCTCTCTGGATTGTTCTTTTTATATTTTGCTTCTGTTGTTTAATGGTTTTGGATCAGCTGTTGTTTGTTAATGTTAGATAGTGTTCTTTTCTTCTTTTCCTGTTGCCATTTTTGTGGCGATTGCTTGCGCTGGAGGAGTTTTCCTAGTGCGAATGTTTTATGGAGGAGCAAAGCTGTTTTGATGCCTTTCTTTCGAATATTGAAGGTCAATGCAGACACTGGTAGATTTTCTCCTCTGCCATGAGAGATTGTTGGCATGTGTACTTTGTATGTAGCTTCTGAACAATTTCCCCGCCTTATGTTCAAGGCTATTTTGGTTATAGGGCTCTCCTGTTTCATTGCTAAATGCGAGGTATTCTAGGGAGTTAGCTTCTCATTTTAATCAAGGTTCCTGTTATTTCTGCATAAGGAAGCTTAATCGTTCTTCATGACTGCATTGTACTGTTATTTACATGTTCTTCAGAATACATGCGTTCCCTTGGATCGTGCCGGTCTGATCTTAGTAGTTAAGTCAATAAGGCCAATCAAAAATGAAAATTTTCATGCTTTCAAATCTGCAATGGTGTGATTGAACTGGAGCAGTCAGAGCTAATTTTGCATTGGACCTCTGAGCAAGAGCCGGCCATGATTGCTTCCATTTTCGTGTCTCCAGTTTCCGGGGAGAATTATGGAGAGTAGTGGTGTATGCATAAAAGTGGAGTATGGTCACAGAAATCTTGCTGTTCCATAGACCTTGAGTTACAGTAAACAGTGCATTTAAGATAGAAACATAATCCACTATATGATAAGTGTATTAACTGATGCAAATGCTGCTGTAGGAAGAGGCAACATGGTTTAAGCAGACATCATATGGACACTGAAAAAATTGTTTAGGTGGTTGTCATAAAAAAGAAATGATAAAACTGAAATTGGAATGAACTAGAATCAAGCAAATATCAGTTTCATGTTTAGAGGCAACTAACCACCACCTACAAGTCATCCTATATTCAGTCATTCCCTTGGAAAACAAAAATGCACCATGGCATGAAGAGTAGATCAGATTCTGCTACAAGACTCCAGAAAGGAGAGTATTTGTTGTGTGACATGACAGAGTGAAATAGCTGAGAGTAGTTGTTTCTGGCGATTCTTCCATTCATTATTACTGTCCCAGGCTTCCTTAACTTTTATTCCTGCAACTGAAATTGGCTATTCTGACTGTATATCATGACATAGCATTGATTTTCATTTCATACAGGATCGTAAAATTTCCAGATTCAGTTAAGGGACATGAAACAGCTATATTATCTCTGACAGATTATGGAGTGAGGGACGTCACAGTTACAGCAGATTGCGAAAATAAGAATGTGGGTTGCTTATTAAAAGATAACATAGTCTGCTGTATATATTATGTCTTAAAAGATAACATATTCCGCTGTATATATTATGTCTCATATTTGCTTTTGATGTGACCTCCACAGTTTTCCTCATTGCAGAAGGATGCTTCTAACCGTGCTGGTGACATCCTTAGTCAGGTTTCAAACACGCATGACATAATCATGTAAATGTCCATGTTGCTCATAGTATTCTTTGTTCCTTTTAGCTTTTGTGAGTAATATTTAAGTCTTATACACTATCTTGGCATAATATATGGTGGGTTTTTGATGGCCTTTCAGGACTTTGGAGAGAACAATTTCCACATTGGAGATGCAACTAGCTTCTTCTAGGGCCTCACAGGCAAGCACTCTAAATGGATCCCATGCTGTTAGGGACCTAGGAGATGAAACTTCAAAAGAGCATCCAAACATATTCTTTGTAATGGGTATCATGACAACTTTCAGTGGCCGCAAGCGTCGAGATTCTATCAGGCATACATGGATGCCACAAGGTTTTTAGAAAGTTTGCCTTTACTTGCCAATATGAACTTGTTCCATTATTTCTGTTGATTGACATTGCTTCTTATTATGATTTTGGTAGGAGTCAAACTTAAACAACTAGAGAAAGAAAAAGGAATTGTCATACGGTTTGTTATTGGCCGCAGGTATGCCTTATTCCCCAGCAAAGCCTGTTTGATATCTTAAAATAAAAAAAGAAGAAAAAATTTGCAAACCCATAGTGCTATCTTGAAGAAAGTACTATCATATAATCTAGCCTCTGTTTATCTTGGTAGCTTGATGTTCTTCTCTTAGTAATTTTTCTGTGTCTGTCAAATTGTCAATCAATGTTGGAGATTTTTTTGCCTTCATTTGTAGTAATTTCTCATGGCTTAGTATCAATGTTAAACCTTTCTCTTCATTTGTAGTGCAACCCCTTGGGGTGTTCTTGATCTTGCTATCGATGCAGAGGATGAGCAGCACCATGATTTTCTGAGATTGGTGTGACCGTAATTCACAATCAATAATTTGACTTTGAGCTTTATTGGATTACTTAAGTACATATATTTATTCTGACTTCCACCTTTCCTTTTTCAGAACCATGTAGAAGGTTATCGTAAGTCGTCTTCAAAAACTCTTGCTTACTTTTCAACAGTAGTAGCAAAATGGGATGCTGATTTCTTCATCAAAGTTGATGATGATGTACATGTCAATCCAGGTTGGTATTTTTTGCTACCTGTCTTCTTTCCTTCAATTCTGATATTTTGATAATTTTTATTCTGTAAATTTCTTTGTAACGATTTCAGGCATGATAGCCTCTATTCTGTCACAGCACCGGTCAAAACGGCATGTGTACATAGGCTGCATGAAGTCAGAGCCGGTTCTTTCACAGAAGTAAGATACAGTTTGTTCTTATTAGGAGAACATATCTAAATGTTGCGGGCACAGTTATTTTTCCCTCCTGTGAATTATGAAACATGTCATGCAGGGGGGTTAAATATCATGAACCAGAATTCTGGAAATTTGGTGAAGTAGGAAACAAATATTTCAGACATGCAGTTGGCCAGTTGTATGCAATCTCGAAAGATTTAGCCACGTACATATCTATCAACCGGTAAGTGGCTTTGCTTCATTTTTTGTATTTAACTGAATTTGGAAATGTTACTTAATACATTCTGCAAATTTTGCAGGCGTATGTTGCATAAATATGCAAATGAAGACGTGTCTGTTGGTTCTTGGCTTATTGGTCTTGATGTGGAGCAGATTGATGAACAGAATCTTTGTTGTGGAACACCACCAGGTCGTTTCAAAAGTTAAAACTTAAAAAGTTTTACATTTAACTAATAAAATGTGCATTCCGCTGCTCATCTTTTTTGCACAGATAACAATTGTATTTTTATACTGCTTATCTTCATTTGCACCAATGCAGAGTCAGTTTGTTACCTCATCTTTCTTAGCTAACACCATATTCTCATTTGCATTTGTCGAGGATGAAATCCATTTGATCTGGAGATTCTTTTTCTAATAAGTAGTTCCTTCTTTAATATGAAAACAAGAAGATGAGTTAGATAGTGCACATGATAAAAAAAAAAAAAGCACAAATCTCGGTAGTTGAATTGAATAACCAACTTTCCACCATGTAAACAACCCTAGCTGAATAAGATCAAATTGCGGATGTATTGCCTAAGCCATTCCAGCAATCTATGTACCTAAATCTTTCTTGATAGAATTTAGAAGCTATAATAAAGTACATGTAAGTCTTTGTTTGAAAGCTGAGACGTTCAAATTTATCACTGTGGTGAATGTTCCTTCTACACCTGACTATGTCGTTATGTTTCTGGCCAGTCCTCTGCAAATGTCTATCTTTCCAATTGGTGAAATGCAGACATAGTATGTCTATAGGTGAACCAAAGACAAGTTGATAATTTGATCATAATGCATAAGGATAATGATGCATTATAAGTTTGTAAAGATTTATGTGTATATGTCTTCTACCCAGCTCCAACA
The DNA here is from genome assembly GCA_011799765.1 of Nymphaea thermarum. Classification (NCBI taxonomy): domain Eukaryota; kingdom Viridiplantae; phylum Streptophyta; class Magnoliopsida; order Nymphaeales; family Nymphaeaceae; genus Nymphaea; species Nymphaea thermarum. Next base: position 5,643 of record JAANDH010000135.1, on the reverse strand, counting down.
TCAATATGGTAGTACATCTGCACATGCATAGGCATGTATGTGTTTTGTGTTAGCAGGCTAGCATACGCAAGTTCATTCACTTTGAGTGCAACTATGTGCATGCGTCTGATCTTCTAATCTGGTGTGTATATGTCACATGAATCATGGCTGTTGTTAGTTATCACTCATGATCCATGTGCAAGTATTGACATTGAACGAATGCCCTACTCTTCCTATTTTCATAGTCTGTTGAATTTTTCAAATTTTCAAATGACTACCTAATGTGACTTCCACAAAAAGGCATACATTAATGCGCCCTTTGGATTACATGGGAAGGATTTTTTTCAAGTTTTTTGCCTCGGTCACTGTCCCAACTCTTCATCTGCAGCTTTATATTACTCTCAAGCTCTTCTAAACTGACACAGCTTTTCCAGCCAAACATATGCCAGTTTCATGGTAAGAGAACTTGCTCCTCACCATATCATATCCATGATATGGTACCTCTGGCAGTTTCTTTTTGTGCCAGCGTACATTAATAGAAATTCGTAGTTTTATAAAACTCCCCATGGATGCATCAGAACCTTCTGAGATCGATATATGCCTCCAATTTTGTATCCTAATTGCCTTCAGTAGGTATCTATTTCCTCTATATTAAACTCACATAGTGAAAAGAGATTTTATCTGTTCTGCTGACTCATCCACAGTGGGAAAATGAGTTTTTAATTCAACTTTATGAGCTGAAACAAACTGTGCTGAACATTATGTAGATTGCGAGTGGAAGGCCAAAGCTGGAAATCATTGTGGCGCTTCCTTCGATTGGATCTGTAGCGGTATTTGCAAGTCTGTAAAGAGAATGCAGGAGGTGCATGAACGTTGTGGTGAAGGTGAACAAGCCATCTGGAACACCAGTGTCTGAAAGAAATCTGCTTATCAGTGTCTGTACATAAAGTGTGTTCATGATAAAGTTCATGAATGTTGGCATTTTGAGAAATTCCAGCCTTGATGAGGCTATATATGGGCACCACATATTCCTGTTGTTCTTTTCACCACCTTTGTCAAGCTATCTCTTTTTGTGGAGATTGCTGGAGGACAGACGTGTAACGAGTTGAGGTTCATTTGATTAGTTCAGTGTCTTTTTCCTCTATATAAATCACTATATCAGGTCGATTTATTCATTCTTATTTATTTTTATTTGATGTATTCAAATTCTTGCAATAAGTGCGTTGATGTAGTGTTAGTTCACAACAATATGTCTCACTTTCACCCATCGATAGAAAAGAAGGCTTTTATTTTGTTCAGAAACAAGGGTATTGTTTTAAAACTGATGTTTTCGAGAGAAAAGATATTCAGATCTTCTGATTTGTTCCGGACATCATTTAGGCCTTTATTTTGATGGGAAAGTCATTGTCATATTGTTCTCATGGATTACACCGAATATAGTTTATGGCACATAATGCTCGCACTTTTACTACGTAAAAGTAATTTATTCTGAGATTACACTTTAACTTTGAAATTGCCTAAAGCTGGAGTAAAGATGGCATTAATTTTTATTTCCCTCTTTTTTCTTTTAGCATCGGTTTTGTCTTATATTGAAGAAACTTTTTAAAGTGAAGAGGATTCAGAAGAAATTATGAATAAAAATAAAGAGAATTCAGAAGAAATTGTGAATAAAAGTAGTTCTTGACTAATGCAGATTCAACCTAGGCAAAACTTGGTCTCACAAAATGTTCTTAAATTTGGATGTTTTAGAAGGATCCTAAAAATTGGTCAAATTGAACAGAAATGCAAAATGTTCTTCCTGCAACTAATTTGGAAAGGAGAACTCATTTGAGTAAGAAAACTTAAGAAACGATAAAGAACGAGAAGAAGATTGTCATTTTTCGGAAATATCGCCGATATTCTGATCACTGAACCGACATCTTCCAGAGTCCCTCTCAAGCGCATTGGGACTCGACCCGGAAGGACTCCAAGCCGGATTCAGGTACAAAATTGCTGGTCAACCGCTGGTCCAGAAACCTTTCGCTAACGCTCAGGCACAAACCACCAGCCAAAAGCTGCTCTTCCAGTCCAAAGTCCGCCGTTGTTGATCGTCTTAGAAGTCAACTCTCTCCTTCTCTCTGCAACATGCAGGCGGGACTTGCAGCGGCTTCAGGCTTGCTCCTCATGAATGGCGTTCAATTTCACTATACAATCTTTACGAGACTCCTGTAGTTCTACTCTCAATTCGGTGGCGTCCTCTGCACCCTTCTGGTTATCGACATTATCGATCGTCTTGAGCAGCAACCCTTCATCTGGAACGTGATGCTGAGAGCCTAAGAGGCTACACTGCCCAAAAAACAGCCAGAGAAGGCGCTTCGTCTCTGTAGGGTCTGTGGTAGGGTCGGTCCGAAAACAACCGAACCTACTCCCAAGATCTATGGAGGGAGGCGCACCGATTGAAGAGAGGTTAAGATTTACACTTTTAAATCCCTGCCGGACAGTCACCCCGGCTTAATATTCCCTTGGGTCAAGATGAATAAGTGAGGTTAAACCCGCCCAAGTCTTAACCTACTACAGAAATCTAGAAAGATGTGAGGCTTATTACAAACGCATACGATACATTTAAGCACTCCTCACTCAATCAAACCAATCATTCAAGCAAACCATCCTGTCAAACCATGCCTAGGCGAAACAAACCATGTCCCGAACCCTTAGGTAAGCCAAGTAACCCCGAGTT